>BRZM01000103.1:565329-658054 GCA_033238685.1 Lates japonicus | reverse complement strand
TGTGTGTGTGTGTGTGTGTGTGTGTGTGTGTGTGTGTGTGTGTGTGTTTGTGAGAGTGAAAGAAAGCTAGACAGAAAAAAAAAAGAATCTTGCAGGGGTTTGTGCACATATCTATGTGGCAATGTGTGCACAGAAAAGGAGACTGAGTGTATGTGTGTGTTTGTGTGCGTGTTATATCTGTCAGCCTGAATAACTGTCCATAAGCCTCTTTACATAGACAGGAGGTTAAAAGTCCAGTGTTTCTCTCTGATCATATTCCTGGCAGGCTGGCCAAGTGCCGACAGAGAAAGGGAGAGAGAGAGATGTTGCTCAAGTGGGAAGAAGGCAGAAAAATGAAAGCAAGTGTGTGTGTGTGTATGTGTGTGTGTGAATTTTATATCCCCTGGCAAAGCAAGAAGCACAGACAGACAGACCAAGCAGGAGGATGATGCAAAAGCCCAAAAGCCTGGAGCTGTGTCTACAGTTAGCCAGTGTTGCTCGCTGGCGGCCATTAAAGGCAGTGAAGGGCTACTGCTTTAATTTACCTTTTCACGCAAGACATTTTGATATGTCACAGTAAGAAAAGCACACAGTTGATGACTCCATTATGTGTGTCAGTCTCTAGGTCCTGGGTCATGGCTTACTGGGACACATAAATGGAACAGGGGAGCTATAGTTCAAAGTATTAGTTCCACCTGTGCTTTTCCTGCATTGATAAGTTAAAATGTCTTCTATGAAAAATGTCTACTGTCTAAAATGATGCTGACACATACATTTTTTCTTCTAAGTAACTATGGCACAACCACCTCAACATATTATCTGGATGCACTTGGGTCCTTAAAGTATACATACATAAAACACCAATAATAATAATTGTATAATAATTATGTATGTATAATATAGCATCATTAAAGGAGCCTTTTTTTCTTCATGACCAGTACTTTTGATACTTTCATTACATTTAACTGACAGTATATTTGTAATTTTACTTCTTTAAGCTGTTGAATGCAGAACTTTTACTTGTAATGAAGTATTGTGGTAATTCTGTATTGCTATTTTTATTCCCACCACTGGCAGTAAGGCTCTGTGCAAAAGGTCTTTCAGGTCAGTCGCAGCTCTCACCTCCACCACTAAGTGGCGCTGTTGAAAACACCCTAAGCAGAAAAACAACTTCCGGGACTCGCTTGGAAGTCAGGAAGGCGCCTTTGATGACTCGGTCGAAGGAGAGCAAGATGTCTGCCCTGGACGTGGAGGACTTTATTCTACAGAACCGAGCTGTGGCCGACCAGGTGGAAACGTTTCGAGGTTACTGGGAGAGTGAGAAACACTGGCAGGCCAGGAGGGAGTTCATTCTGCGGAATATAAGCGAGTATGACCAGGAGCAGCTGGACCACCTGCTCTCTCTGTCCATGGTCTGGGCCAACAACGTCTTCCTCGGCTGCCGGTGCGTGGACACAGTCTGTTTTCATGACTTTAATACAGATGCGCCCTTTATCGGACTGTTCTTTGTGTTGAATTTCGTCCTGGGCTGGCGGATGTACAACCACCCCACAGCCGTTAAAGCTCCTCATTTCAGAAGCCTTACCCACTATTGAACAGCTCAGGCTAGCAGCTTAGCACTGGACTTTAGTAGTGCCGTTCAAGTTTTATTTACACATATTTACCAGACCTGTCAGTTTTGCCTCACAGTCAAAGCCACTTCCCCTCTAAAGGTTAAACAGTTTGTTTAGTATTACTTCTGACAAGTCACAAAACTTGTCCTGTGTGTGGTTTCTTCAAAAATGTTTTCGAGTGCAGACTCTTCTTCGTCTCATGCTCTCAACACATCACGGGCTCACTGCTGCCCCCCGTGTCCGTTTAACGACTAACAACTAACGGGCTCCATGGAGACTGCAGTTTCATCTAGTGTTTTACTTCATAAATCAGAAAGATGATGATGACGAAAAAAATTTTAAATCAAGGCTGTGTGGGACAAAAACAGTATTATGATATGAAGCAAGACAAAGGGGATCAGTAACAAATAACTAATTCATGAACTTAGTGTTCACTACATTACATTATCTTAGAAATGATATGAAGCACAGAGATTGATTGAGGATGCTGAATAATTGTGGGTCATTATGAATGATGGCAGGTACAGCACAGAGCTCCTGGAGAAGGTGAAGGAAATGGCTGAAGGCATTGTGGTGGAGGACGCACCGGTTTTCAAGACAAGAGATGAGATTATGAAGAAGCAGCAGGTACGTCTGCGGACCCACACACACACACACACACACACACACACACACACGTACACGTACACGTACACGTGTAGATGACAAAGATGACAAAAATTCCTCATGCATTTCTCTCTTCTATCACAGGGTCGATGACCAGCTCAGTCGTATTGTCTCTTCTGGTTGTATCGGATCAAAACTGATGGGACTGAGCTGTTATGTACATACAGGCTGTGCTTGTAACATGTCAGACTGCATTTCTGTGGTTTTTTTAACCATCCTACACTGTTTATTATGGATGTGATAAGAGGGTGAACATTAAATCTTTTTTTATGGAACACAGACTGGGTTTGTAGCATTTTAACTGTATAGACATTAAGATGTTTTGGCAGTGTGGTAGCGTCACTGCTCAGCAATCTCTACACAATTGTTTCACATTTTTTAAAAGTGTATTCATTGTTTTTAGTACTGTTTTTATATCGGTTCAGATGCAAGATGACACTGGATCCTGTTTTCATATCCCTGTCTGGAGCAGAATAAAGGACTTGTGTTTTCTTCTCATGGGACCTGTATTTTGTCTTTTTTCCTTAAGAATGATGTGAAGATGGATTGTGAGTTCATAAATGATTTAGAGCATAACTTTTCCCCTCACCTCACACAAATAGTAACTAAAACAACTGTGGGGCAAAAAGTAAGGTACTGGCTTCAGTAGAGTTAGAATTTTAAAAGTGAAGTTGCACTATCTTGGGGCTGTATATCACAACACAGTGTCCACTCAAATTTTGATCGTGAACAAAGCAGAAGATTGGATTTACTCTCTGCTCTGGTGTTTGAAAATCAAAGGGATTTTGTGACCCTTAACACGAAGGAACAATAATATGATGAGTGCAACTCCCTAAAAGCAGGAAAAGTTAGTTTTAACATTGAAGTACATGTGGATCTGAACAGTCCACTGCTAATGTTGACAGGCTGAATGTTTGCTTCAGGTCTTATTGTTTCACACAGTAAAACAGACTATTGCGCGTATTATTGGAGCTGGTGAATGTTACTAAGGATGCATGTAGCACATGTATTCATTAGAAGAACCAAAATAGAGCAAAAATTATTTATGAGCAAAACCTGTCTCAAAGTCTGAAAAATGTGTTTTATTATGTTTATACAGCATATTGTTATAAGTATACATTTTTTGTTTAATTCACAAAATTTTTATATCATATCCCTTCTGCTTATTAGGTGAAATAAGTCATTAACCACAATATGACCTTTACTGTCTCAGAGAAGAGGAACTCTGTTTTGTGATGACTCTCTTCCATGGATTATTTAGCTGGAGTTGGACAGGGTTCAGTCGTGAATTTATACTTAAGTGGTCTTTTAATTGGGTGTCACATACAAATAAAACAGGAGACAAATGCAGGCATGAAAACAACTTTGGGAAAACAGCTGATGTCACGCTGTTGAAACGGGGTTTTAACTGCGTGCGAGTGCGGTTGTCTCTGCAGCAGTTTGCTCTGTCAATCCTCTAATTAGCTCATATAGAGCAAAGGAAGTATACGCAACTGGACAGCACTGCTTTTATCCTCTGCTTGTTTGTTAATTTATATGTCAGCTGTGTCACTTTAAGAGAAGGATCAAATGCACTGACACTTCATTCAGGCGGACACGCATCACCGGCAACAAAGCGTTCGAAAGTAATTTACTCTGTGTGGCGGGTGAAATTAGAAAACCATGTGGGCGCGAGCATGAGATGAGCTGTCAGGAGAGGGAGTGGAGAACAGTTCAAACTCCAGTTTTTAGTCCTACTTTTACCTTCAATTTTCTTAAAATATGAACAATGATAACTAAAAGGTGCATTATAGAAAATGAGCAGAATAGAAGAGAGGAGAACACAATGTAGAAGTACACCCAACATGTTCAGTACTTCTAGCAACTTCATGCTGATTCTAGTCAGCTTCACAGATTTCTACTGGAGATCTCAGTCATTCAAGCCCTGTCAGCAATGAATGAACCATAATCATAAGTACAAGAACTGCTGAATTCCTTATCTCACAGGCTCATGTGTTCTCCATATATTATAAAAACTCTTCAGAATGACAGCAAGACTGACTCGATTAGCTGACTTAAGGAAAATGAAAATGAATACAGTATTTCCTTGGTTCAGCCTTTTCAGCTGACCCCGACCTCTGCTCCACTTCGGGATCCGAGCCTATCCTGTCTCATCCTAGTGTTAATATTTACTTTCTTGTAACACTCCCTCTCTAACATCTATCATCTTCTACCTTGGAGAAGAAGTTATTAAAATAAAAACTGAGAGCTGGCGAGCCGGGGAGTCATGATTCATCAGCGCAAGGGAGACTTGGCGCGGTTGCAGCCCGTGACGTCTGTGAGCCCGAACCTACAGTGTCTTAAAATAACAGGAGATATGCTGGAACAGATCAGGTATTGTTCTTGTATTAGCTGCGTCTGTGACTAACTTGGAGAATAACCACGATTCCGACTCTGAAAAGGCATTTCCTGGGCTCTTCCGTGACTTTCAAAAATATGCTGATTTGGTCATCAACCTGTCCTTTCTAAACAGTCAAGTTGCGCACACCAGCAGACATTACAAAACAAAAAAAAAGAAAAAAACAAAAGAAAAGAATAAAAGAAATTGCAAAAGGAAAAAAAAATAATTGTAAAACTCAAAACACTAACAGTCAAACCAAATCCAACCAAACAACAAAGATATATTACAATTCTGTTAGCAATAACTTATTTCACATCATGCAATAAAAAAAAGTAAAATTAAGGACAAGAAACACAAATACAAGATTTCCCTCCCTCATTTTCCTCAAATGTATTGGCAAGCAAGTTAATGTCCATTCTGGTTTGGTTGTTCTCCGGATGTTTTTTTGAATTCTTCCTTTTTTCAGGGTGGCACTTGAGTTCTTCTGATAGTTGCTGTTTTTTTTTCTCCTTTTTTTTGATGAGGTAAAAAATGAGAGACTGGAGTACTGGGATAATGAAGAGAGGGGTGATGGAGAGGAAGGGGCAAAGAGCGAGAGAAGCTCAGACGTCCACCCAGCTCTGCTCCACGATGGCCGTCACCCTCTTCTCGTACTCCCGCTTGTTTTCCTGATAGAGCTGTGCGGCCTGGCTGTTGGCCGGACTGTTGGGGTTTGGCTCGTCCAGCAACGACTGTGGAAAATAAAGATGTGTGAGGAAAATGTCCACCTGTCCTGTGAACTTGTTACCATGAAAACACCAGGACAGACTCTCTGATATGGGCTGAAACATTGACAATGCACTTGTATATGACATAATATATACAAAAAAAATATACATATACCAACTTTATGATAGCATACAGATCTATGGATGGATGGACATATTACATTTATTCTGATCTCTCATTCTTATTGTATTGACAATACCTAATGTATTTCAATCAGTCCAACGTATTCATATATATTAACTGAGGCAAACATAGTGAGAATAAAACATTTTAAAAAATCCTATAACAGTAACAGATCCCAGAGTGCACCATGTTAGTGCACTTTGTGTAAAGGTGGTCAAACCAACCAACCTGGATGGAGGTGAGTATGGACGACACATCATATGTGGGGCTCCAGCGATTCTGAAGGATGTCTAAACATATACTGCCATCTGCGTAAACTGGAAAAACAGCAAGACAACACATTCAAGCTTCAGACTGCAGAGACCAACATCACAACACAACTTATTAGGTCTCTGTGCCAGTGTCACTGAGATCAGTCTCTTTACATTTAGTGAAGACTCAGTGTACAGCACATCAACAAACAGATGGTGATGAGAATCCAGCAGGCTGTTATAATTTATCCAGCTAGGAGTATACTCCAAATGATATAGGAATAAGCAGTGTTCTCACATTGTGACTACAGCACTGTGGAAAAAACACTTCAAGTCCTGAGTAAATAAAAGGAGCTTATGATCTGGTGGCATGAGCAAATATAACACAGAAAATCAAAATGATAGAACACGCAGCCCAAAGGACGTGTATAAAAGCAGAACTGCAATCAAAGCTAAAGGCAGCACTTCTTTTTGGTTGTAAATCAATCATGTTACCTGTATGAAAACACACACACAATATCTTATTCATTTACAGTCAGTCTGATGTAACCTACTAAGTATATTTCAATATAGACTGGGAATAGAGATGAATGGGAGGAAACTGCTTGAATGAAAAGGAAAGGAGTAACTTTGAGATAATGGAGGCACAAACTGCTACCTACATCCCAAGTCCAAGCATCTTGTACGTCATACACAAATAAATGTAAACTGCGGATGTTGGTTATAAGTAAAGTGAGTGCTGATATTTTGTTCTACCTTCAAACGCATGGTTAAAAATCAATGAATGTGTGAGAATGAGCATATCTGGGCAGCTGTACCACTTACCATTTGGGTGAAACATTCTGGACACAAACCGAACTGTGGGAGGCTTGTTTGGGTACTCCTCCGAAAACTCTATCAGAAGCTTAAATGTTCCTGCAGTGACACAGAAGGAGGAGAGGAAGAAGGCGGGAGGCAGAGAGAACAACATTAAGAGGGAGAAAGTGTGTTGAGGGGTGAACGCAAGTGATTTTGTGAGGAGAATGCAGGTATGAAGGATGGAGGAGGTCAAACAAAGCGAGAGAAACAATTATGTTACTAAAAATACCACTGGCTCGACTAGAAAGAGAAGCTAATCCTCCACTGTGGTGCAGATGTCGACTGCAGGCTAAAAAGGAGAATAAAAGAGGACTAACAAGAGAAAACTATAAACACTGAGACAGCACTTCTTATGCCTGACCTCAGTCATAATTACAAGCAGAAAAAGTGCGTTTATGTGCTCAGATACATGTGTGTTACTCCTGTATTGTACGCGTTATATAGCAGGTCCTCCTGGATTGCATTTCATGTCTTGGTTAATAACTGAAGCAACACACACAGGGCTGATTGCTACCTGAACACATTCAAATAACACACAACAGCTTTAAAACAGCATTAAAGCTGACAGACAGCTCTTTAAACTAAGTGTCATCGTTTCATCAATACAAATTCAATGTGTTTGTGTTCGGCCATAATCTCAGAACATGTCCACATACTTGTAAACCACACGGTAAGTTATTTTAGTGCAAGCCAACTTGGTATAACACAGTGGAAAAACTTCAATTATTTAAAATCCTAATCTCTATAGTACTTTTATGAATTGAAAATTTCTAGTTACAGGTGCAGAGATTTTTCTGAGTGTGTGATTTTGTGCTCCATCATATCGATTGCTTGCGTGCATAACCACCATCACCCTCAGACCTTTGGCTTCCATGCTTTTACAACAAGCTGCCTGAAGGCTCTAATAGACGGATCGAATAATGCAACTCTACAATAATAACAGTGCAGGAGAAAGTTAAATCAAATCCAGAGTTTGAATAAATTGAGTGTGCACTTTACAGAGGAGAAACCTACCATCTTCAAACGGTGTTCCCACAGGCCTGCGGAAGGCAGAGAGAGAGAGAGAGAAATAAAATTATTTCCAAATTCCAGAAATCCCCACTGCTACCAATAAGGCATTGGCTTGTAGAAAACAGAACCATTACCATTTATACTTTGAGGACATGCTCTACGCAGACGCCTGAGTCTTTATTTACTCAGCTACTCACATTCACACAGACTGTGTAAAGGAGCCAATTAAAACAGCTGTCTTCACGTTTTACATTTCCACTTTGACTTTGAATTAGGTGAGGAACTATTAGCAAGTCTATTTATATTTTAAACCAATGTGTTATTCCCTGGTTTGTTTTTGTTACACCTTCTTGCTCACTGTTGAGTTTTAGAATGACGTTGGGTTTTCCAGTTAGCTTTTGCTCTTAATGTTTTATTACCTCTTGCACTGATTTCTTAATTTGACACTACCAGTGCTTCTCAGTTTAAAGTTTAAAATCACGTTCCTTCTTGCATTTTCATGATTCATTCTCCTTTCATGTGCACTTTGCCCAAAGACATGAATGCAAAAAGTCACTCTTTTGGTCTAGTCTTATCTATTCTTTCTTCCTTCCTTTTCTCATTAACTCTAGCCTCAACAGTGTCTCCCAGCCCGTTCTTCCATCAGACACCCACCGAGTCTCTACATGATGATTTTCCAGACTGCTCGGGGCAGTAATCAGAAATGTTTTTAAAATGCAGGAGAAGGTGGGGAACGAGAATGCAACGGGGTGGGCTTGGGGGGGGATCTGTGCATCACAATCACAGTGGCACAGTAAAGACAGCGGGGCGGAGTTGGATTTAGAGCATGACTCACCCAAAAATAACAGCGTTCCAAAGCATGATGTTGTTCTCTGATGGTGCTCCGCTCACACCGGTGGGAGGATCTTCTTGAAGTCTAGGGTAAGACAGAGAGAAAGAAACATGGTTAGAGAAAGAAAGAAGGAGGCATAGGAAGACACACAACAAGAAAAGCACAGAGAAAGGGGCAGCAGAGAGAGACAGGGATGACAACAGGGAGGAATCAAGAAAAAAGAAAAAACACAAAAAGGAAAAATGGAGAGCAAACGAGACAAAGGGACTTAAAAAATAGATGTGGGAAGAAGAGGAAAAAGAAGAGGGATGGGAGGAGAGAGACAAGGATGGGAGAGAGCGTGAGGGTTTTAATTAACACCTTGACTGCAGGATAATTATCAGTCAAAACACGAACTGCTGTATCAACATGACTTCAGTTGAGTCAGGCTTGTAGGATCAAGAGCACAGTGTCCATCCCTCTGTCACATGTCAGTTAACATAAGCTATACCATTAACACTCATCTGAAGCACTGATGTACCATGAGGATCAAAGTCCTGGTGGTGCTAAGCCCTTTAGCCACCAAGTCGACCTTCACCTGAAATGACTTCTGACCGACATCGTCCCGAGCAGCATATCTGGATAAACTACAGATTTAAAAACTCACCCTGTTGGTTTTCTATCAATAGAAGTTTGGTTTGTTGCTAATGATGATGAGGTGAAGTCTCCAAATTACCTGTTTGGATGACCAACAGCCCAAAACCTTCACATTCACAGCAGTTAATAGAAAAAAATTTCAGCAAAAGCTCACATTTGAGCATGATTTTTTCAATTTTCCAATTTAGACATATGGCATGGGTATTTGTCTTTGTTTTTTTTTTTTGTTTTTTTTGCACATTTTGCGGTCCAAATGATTCATCACATACCCCAAAATAGTCAGCAATGTAAATAATCATTATCTCCAACTCCACAAAGAAACCTGCCCAGAGCTGTTTGACTGACAAGAGATCTCTGTAAAGCACAGTGCAAAAACTGCCACAGCAACAACTGCCTAGCAACAAAGACGTCAACAAATCACACACACTGATGTCTCAGGTCAACATTTTAAATTAAGCTTCAGACAACAGCCAGTGGTTTGTTAAACTACTGATCAGTGTAGGCTATAAAAGAGGTTCCTGGTGGATTGAGCCCGCACGACAAATAAAAGGCAGCGAGTAGTAGACATAAATGAATTTGTCAGGTCCCTTGCTGAAACTCAAGCTACATTATTGTGTCGCATTAAAAGTCTTGCTTCACATCACCAACACATGTAGGCCAAGACCGGAATCACCACAGACTATTTAGGCCTGCAATCCTGATGCCCAGTATAAAAGCTGGTTTAATAGGAGCTTACAGCTATAAAACAAGGTAGGCTGATTTGTGTGTCTGTGTGTGTGAGTGCAGATCCATGTCTAAGTCCCTTGCTGCAGACAGACCCACTGCAATTAACCTCGTTTACTGTAATCTGCCTGAGCTCTCTGCTGGTGGACTGATGCTCCACTCAACTTCCCTACTACACAGACTGATAGTTATTGTATTTTACTTTGGTACTAAGGATTACTGACCAGTCTGTAGTCAGCAGATTGGGGGAAGTAGTGAGCAGCAGTCTTGAGGTTCAGGGGAGAGACTGTGTGATGGTTTTGTATCGATCAACAGAAAATAAATTGGCAACTATTTTGATATTTTATTAATCATGTAAACCTGATATATAAAAAACAAACACCAGCCATTCCCTGGATGCAACTTCTGCCATGTAAGGCTTTGTTGTGTTTCTCCATTTTATATCCTTGTGAAATTAATCTCTTTGGGTTTTGGACAGTTAGACAAAACCAAACATTTGAAGACATCACCTTGGACTCTGGAAACTTGGATAGACATTTTTTTTTCTCAAATTCCTGATGTTCTACAGACTGAACAATTAATTACTGGAGAAAAGATCAAACAACTGAGATTACAGATTGAGAAACACTTATCCTTCACCTGTGCTAAAGCAGGTTTAAGATTAAGACAATGTTGCTCTAATTTCTCATTATAAACCCCAGCCAGACTAGCTCAAAAACTACTGTAAACTATTATAAAGCTGAATCCTCACAGGCTGAATAAAAAGAAAGTGAAGGTAGTAAAGTGAAAGGTGATGGTTGCTGGTTTCACAACATCAAAATATTTCTAAAAATACATATAAAGAAGAAATGAAAGTCATGCTTTACTGAGTATAATCTGGGAAAATTCTTTACCAAAAAAGGACAATAGTTTTAGTATTGTTCATACAAATGAGCTGGAAAAGAAATGTTTTTTTAACCGGCGCTTCAACACCAAAGTGTCATTTTATCCAAAGTACTGAGCCACAACATCATACAAAAGTGTCGCCGTTCAGTGACATAGCTCAGTTTTGAGACACATATTGTGCAAACAATTTGACATACAGATCAAACAAGGCAGGTTAGGCAATATCACATAGGGCTGAGTTCAATCAGTGAGCCTTGACATGGACACACAGCCTGATCCAGGAATGTGCCATTGTGTTTTCCTTGCCTCAGTGTGTTACAGTTTACCACCTGGGGACTGCCCCGGCAGAGTAGAGTTACAGTGACACCTTATCCACCCTGGTTCAACGGCTGTTCTTAGAAGAATAGCTTAGCATCTTTTTTCCACTGACAGGTGTGTGTGAATAACACACAAACACGCACACACACACCTACTGTGGGGTGCCATATGGAGCAAGGCAACAGATTGGGGATAGCACGTACTACAAGCAGCCCCTTGCCAGGTGTGGTTCTCCCAGGAAACCAAAACATATTCTTCTTGTCTTCACAGCATGAGTTTGATGAGATCATTTACATGAGGGTAATGCATAACCTGTTTATCTACACTAGTACTTACTTTAGGAAAAACAGTGGGAAGAGAAGGCAGGCACACATCTAGCCGTACTTAATAATAAGATGGAGCACCCCAAGACCACACACTTCGAGTTGTGCAACACCTGCAAGCCACGTTGTTGCCCAGGGGGTTGACTGAAACCAAAATGTTAGCTGGCTGGTTGAATGTTGCTGCCTTTAAACCAGCAAAACCAAAACGTATGGCTTTGCAGATTGTGCTGAGCATTTAAGGTAAATCCTGTTACATTTAGCTTCTGATCAGAGCCAGTTAAGCCAAGACAAAGGGCTTGCTGAATTGTTCACGTCTTTGTATAGTCACATTTCGTCCACCTCAGGTAACCTCAGCGAGCTGAAGCTACCTCAACAGAGAAGACAAACTGATTAGGTAAATTAAAAAAAAGATAACAAGACTAGCGTTGTCCCCTGGGTATAAAACACTGCATAAAGCCAAACTGCCTTCCTCGGATATGGTCATATAACACCGTAAATATCCAACAGTGACTTTGTCAATCATACACACACCATATGCCGAGACAAACCGTGTAAATTAACAAGTTAATGCCACAATGGCTCCAGTCTAGCTTTATATACAATATTCTTTGCAAACCAACGGCTAACGCTAAGCTAAGCTAGTTGCCGACAGCTCCATCGGCTAACGCTGCTAGCTTCACTCAAACACAAGAGATGACTGCCAAAAACGTTGCGGTACCTTTTAAAATCTCTCATAAGCCGTCTCCTCGCCGGGGTCGACATTATTCAAAATGTGTTTAAAATAATAAAAAAAAAAGAAACCCAGGACCATAAACCGAATGCTATCCGAAACCAAATACGGTGTTTCTTCCGCTTGTAGCCCTTTTCTTCTTCTCTCAAAACAACTGGCTAGCTAGCTATTTATGGTGACGTCGGTTGCTTACAGTGCTGGCCAGCAGAGGTACAACCCCTTTTATGTCAGAAACGATGTTGATGTAAAAATGTTAATTATAACGCCTCCTAAATGAAAGCCAAATATACTTCTGGCTTTATAAGATCTGAAAGTCATCTCACGTGTTTTATCCAGGACAATATCTGAAATTATACTATTTTCACATGCTGTCAGCCAAGGTAATCAGCAGTCTGTCATCATCCAATGCAGGTATTTTAAACATGTTATAAACATAATATTTTTGACCTCTAAACACATTGTGTAATATTCCAGCATAAACACACAAGTCCATATTGTTTCTGTGATACTTGTATCAAAGTATTTTTCTTTTTAATATCATGCAGCAAGTATTACTGTAAAATCCCTGCAGTGTATCTGTAATCTCATGATGCTTTAATGGTACATTTTTGCATCTTCTACAGCCATGGAGTGATTTTAAGACAAAGGTGCCCATGGCCTCTGCTGCTTGTTGAAAATCACACTTGCACTTAGACCAAGTATTTTGTTCATGCTGGAGATGGTGCTAGAGGCTTGAGTCTAAACCCTTCCCAAAAGCTTCCTGCCACAGCCAGTCTATATATTATGGGACATTATACTAAATATTATAGGAAACTATCAAAGAAAACCAGTGATGCAGGTTATATAACTTACTGCAGAGCTTCCAAGCATGTGCAAAATCATATAAACAAAACTGAAAAAAAATAAAATAAAAAAAATCAAATCATACTCTGCACATACTCAATAATGACAGACTTAGATCAGGGTCAGGGGCAAAAAAATGTGATCAGGACATTCCTGCTTTTGCCTGACTCCTTTTATTTTTCCAGAGAAAAACATTGATAGTAGTCATTTCAATCCAAGGCTCTGGCTTTAGGGGCCACCTGACCATTTGGGCCCCCTGACCATTTGTGCCCCATATGCCCTTACATCCATGCCTGTGGTACCACCCATATAATTTCTATGGTGACATATAGAGTGCCTGTGATACTAGATACTGAGTTTATAAAGACCAGCATATTTTTCACGTCTGTTGTTATCTCTTATCAAAGGTGTCTGTGGACCCCCATGACTTACTGTAGATTGCATTTATCACACATATAAAGGTATTTATAGTGTATACATACTGTATATAACCATTGTGCATGATGATCAACTTTGTCTGTTGTCATGGCAACAGTATAATTCATTTTCTGACTTCAAGAATGCACACACAGTGAGGCGCAGGCCAGTATTAGCTTCAGTGCGAGTCCAACAAGATTAAAACCACACCATGCATGATTCACCTCACAGAATCCTGCCTTTGTACCCTGTTTTGCCTTCTGTTTTCAGCTAACCTGCCCAGATGAAAGGAAGATGGCTGCAGACATTTGGTGAGGTGAAAAAAGCATGGTGTAGACGAGAGGAGTTGTGCAATATGTTCTAATTAGACGGGCTAACAATATGATTCATATCATCCATCTTATGATGAGGGCAGACAAAAGTCTGAGGATGCAGCTTGTCATCCACCTAATACAATCACCCCACTAAGACTTCTGGGCAGATGACAAGTGAAAATAAAAATTAATGTGCATCAGTCTAATAATCTACTCAGCAGTAAGTGGCTTACCTTAAATCTACATAATCCATCTGTAGCTAATGCACTCTGCCTGTGTAGTTCTGCCCGTAAAGTAATTAACATCAAGTCGGAGAAAGCGGACTGATTTTTAAGTGGTACGTGGCTTCACTGGTTGATGTTGCACTGCAAATTATGAATCTGATTATACAGTAGCACAAACGATAAGCTATATGGGTAAAGTGGCAGATTTTAGATTTTCTGCTTGAAAATCTCTCACTCTGTCACTGCTCTTACTATTTACGCATGGCTACAGCTACATAGCATCAAGCTCTCTCTGGGCGTTAATACAGCAAAGGCGAAGGCAGGAAGTTTGTGAAAGTGAAAATCCAAAATAAAGCATCAGATTGATATGACTTTTGTGTGTGTGAGAGAGAGAGAGAGGGGAGGGAGAGAGAGAGAGAGAGAGAGAGAGAGAGAGAGAGAGAGAGGACGTTTGGAGTAGAACAGAATAAAATATAAATACTCAGTGGACTTTAATATAACAGTTAATCACATGCCAAAACATAAAAGAATACTACTCTTGAAGTGTTCTCAGAGTCAAATATTTCATGCCTTTCTCTGTATTATACTTGCAGATGTGTTTGTGTGTGTGTGTGTGTGTGTGTGTGTGTGTGTGTGTGGAGCAGTGGCCCATGAAATTACAAACAACATGAGATAACACTAACGCTTGCTTTCATGCTACTTTGATTCTCTATGATTAGAACAATACTTGCAAATTCAACAGAGGCTGGTGTAAACACAACACTCTGTTAGTGCAATTATTTCTGCAGTCAAGGGAAAAACAAAGGAAAAATATTTGTCTATGGCTGTCTTATTTTTTCTACATGGGTTTTAATTGTAGTGGTGCTTGACATCGTTGTTGCATCAGAAATTATTAGATGGTTTGTGTTCTGTTTCTATCTATCCTTCCTATGACATCTTCCTGTAATTACTTTCTTTCTCGTTTGACCATTTCTCTTTCTTTTTTATGCAATTTCCCGTCATAGCTTTCTCATCCTTGTTAGCTTTATTATGGCTTTAAGGTTAAATTCACCTTCATAAATCAGTTATCACACACATATTCTAATTTTACTGGCAATATTGAGTCTTAGTACATTTGTGGATTATATTTAAGTTATGCATGCATAATAATGTGTTCTAGAGCTGATTAATTGATCATCAGAACAAATAATCACCAACTGTTTTGTGGAGTTGATTAATGTTCTGTCTTGATTTTGGCACTTACATTACTATATGAATAGGATATAACCCAAAGCAGAGAAAGAGTGTAACTTTATGGAATGATGCTTGATTACACTGTTTTATGGGCTCATTGGCAGTAATCACACTGCAATATGCATGTAATATCCGGTGAAGTTACATAACTTTATTAACTCTTTGTCAGACTTTAAAATAGTAGATTATTTACAGAAATGGATAAAGACCAAGAACATGGCACAGATCAATAGAGCATCAGTCACTGCAGGGCTTTAGTGAAATCCCACCCAAAGCTCCAGCAAATGTAACTCGCAATCTAATCTATACAGCTTAATCTTCTCTTGACCATTTCCCAGAGCCAGGTCAGAATGCAGCTATCAATGAACCCATGACCCTGTTAGCATTTCAGTACTGTGTGAATGTAGGTCACACATAGACAAAAGGGCCTGGCTGGAGCATGAGTCTTTCTAGCTCCCCAAAAAGTGAGGAATGAAAAGCATGTTTCTTTATGTAATTTGAAAAACACATTTACTGTACTTCACGTGTTACTATCTGGGTTCTTATGGGAGAAACAGGTATTTAAAGACTTGATCTAACAGCTGGAAAATAAAAATAGTGAAAGATGTTTATTTAGGATGACTGATGAGGACTGAAGTTGATTTTAATCCATCGGTTTTAATCATCATTTAAGGCTTACCTTGAGGGTGATCATAGTTTGTTTGTAATTCTCTGCCTGGCTGCTTCATGCAGAAAAGTACTGACCCGTTGTCCATCTGTCAGAGCTGGACAAGGCCTGGATCCAACTAAAATAGGCGGAGGAGAGTATCACTGCAAGGCTCAGGTGCTTTTTAATGAAAGGGCAGAGAAATCACTGAGATACTGAGAGAGACTGTTTTATCTCCCTCTCTTCATATTCGCCTGTGCATTAAATTATATGTATTTGGAAGGTTATTACAAATTATAACATGTAACTTATCTTTATTTGGCCAAGAACTGCTTTAGAGACCTTATGAATACACAGTTTAATGGTGAGTAATTTTAAACTAAAAAATTAAACTAATATAGTCAGAAATAACAGATCACGGTCTTCCAGTCCAGAAATAGCATTTCTTTCAGCATTCATATTGGCTGAACGATGTGTGCTATGATGAATGTTTCCCTTCCTTTCTCTCCCTTCATGTTCTGTGGATACGAGAGTCCTCAGGCCTTTTACCTCTCTCATCAGTCTAAGCTCTAACAACCCATTAGTGTCTGAAACCTGCTGGCGGCGGCAGAGACTCCAGCCTGACTGTTAGGGTGGGGCAGGAGACATCAACATCTTGTAACTGTCATCCAGCACTGATGAGGCGAAGTTTTAAGGTAGCTAATTGTCTCATTAGAGACAGGTGATGTCTCATTACATCTGCATAGTGGGTTGCCGGTAGTTCAATTACAGCTGACTGGACGAGTGCTGGGGCGGTCGGTTGAGCCTCAGAGCCTGCACCTCAGTCAGATTTTAGGATCTGTGAAGAACTTTCGTTTCACTGATCATGACTTCGTGATCACCCGGCCTTTCCTTAAGCACCTACAATGAGACTGAGATAAAAGGCGTAATCCCTCAACATTTTTTGACAAACTTCCAGACATTGCCTTCATGCAACTATTTTCACCCAGAATAGATTTAAAAAAATAATAATAATGAAAAAACAAAATAAAACTCTGTAGCTTTGGTTGTGTCCTTTGAGGACTTGATGGACAGAGGGCAGCACTATGATGCTACTCTAAAATATCCCTCAAAATCTCGACAATGTCCTATTTCTATATATATATGGTCCTGGTGAACAAATGATGTAGTACAGAATGATGGTGAAACAAAATTTATAATGTTACTGCTCCCTTATCACTGCTGTCTCTACAGTTAAGAATTGCAAGAACTTTGAAGGCACAAAACAATAGAAATCTACCATTACTATGAGTTGCAATTCATTATTCATTACTGACGCCTTAACCGGGCATTTTAGCAATATATGTTTATATGGTATGTATGTGAGGCATGAATAACGAGTGGAGTTGAACCCAACCCTGGGTGTTGACAGATCTATTACATGTTAATACACCCATAAACAAGTACATAATGTCGTTGTCTTGGCACCAAACCACAAACTATGAGTTACTCCTTTGTTGCCTCTGTCAGTGTCTTTCTTTTGCAAATTGAGTCACACTTAAGGCTTTGGGTTCTCCTCATCTAACAACATTTAGATTACTGGTTTGGGTTTGTTGTCAGACTCACCATGTGGGTATGCTGTGGTTTCATTTTCTTGTCAAAACAGGACAGAAAGCAGGACAGAATAAGGAGAATTTTGAAGACTCGTGATTTAAAAAAAAATGTTGAAAGCACCATTTGTACAAAACAGAAAATATTTATTACAATTTCTGATGTGCTGAAATCTCCAAAAGCACACAAGGCCAGAAGACAAGGTAGCTGAAATAGCAATATGTGCAAATATTACATCAGGCAATATGTTTTGAACCCAGCACTTCTTAGCAGAAATTATTCAAAAACTCATTTAATGTGGATACAGGCTGAGAGAGCCTTAGCTCCGGGGCATCTGCTCTCTTCTTCTTTGAATTAATATACTGAATTTGTGCTTTCAGAACTTAACTAACTAAAGCTGAGGTTTAGATCAGATTCCAAAATTGACTACAAATTCTACCTAGCCAGCTCCTGAGCATGAGTTGTTCGACTGTAGAAATAGTAGTTTAACAAAATAATCAAGGTCAATTCACTACCAACTTTTCCCAGAGCTTTCAACAGCATGTAATGGTCTTCATCTTCTTTAACAGAGACAGGGATTGTGTATGATCTTGACCAAATATACAGTCACCTATTGTCACTTAAAGTTCAATACTTTGGTCATATGATGACAACTGAACCACACATATAACAAGCTCCATGTGTTGATAGAAGACAATGAGATCCTGTTGAAAGCTCCAGAAAAGCCAATAAGAGGACCAAGAGTCACTAAAGTTTGCATACTGTAATACTTCAGTCAAATCTTTTTCCTTTTTTTTCTTTAATTGAATAAAGGGATCCAAGCTTTCTGCTACTTTCATGTTTTCTGGACTGTAATGGAGTATAACTGCCTGGTTAACAAAAGGGTTCATGCTCTCATTTTCCAAAGTCTGTTCTCAGCATGACAGAGAATAAACAGCCTGGACTTCCTCTTTGTCAGCAGCAGATGGAGCTCAAGATCTCAGCTGGGAAGGGTAACCTGCTGTTGTCATGGTTTCAGGTATCCTGGAGACACAATACTGGATGCTAATTGGTGGAAAGAGAAAGAGGTAGAGGTTGTTGCTCCATCTGCTTTTTCTTTCTTTTTTTCAAATATCCATATCGCTATATTTAGTCTGAAATACTAAAAAGATCCCTACCATTTAGTCTTTTCCAAAAGACAAATAAAGCAAGACAGATGAATGAAAACTGAAAAAGCAAACATCTGTAATAACAAGGAAACTAAACAGAGTGAAAATAAGATTCCAAAATAATAAAAAGGTTTATTACGTGCCATATTTGTACGTACCTCATTTCTTTGTCTCATACTATTTCTTGTGCCTTCTCTGTGTTGGTTTATGTTTTTCATGTGGCTGCATCAGCAATCAACTTCTTCTCTGTTAATGTGTTCAGTATCTGTCTCTTGCAGTCAGTCAGTCTGTCTCCTTGTCTTTATTTGGAGCTTCTGAAGGTTATGCAGAGGGTAGTCATCACATGACTTAATGCACCGCTGATGTAATGTTATGTGTAACTGATAACCTATTGTTAGACAGACACTTTTCTTTCCCCTGATATCACAAACAGTGTCATCATCCAACTTTCCAAAACAACCCATTTATCATGTTCTTTTTCCTCTGCCGCATCACAGGCAATACCATATCTCTGATAGCGTTGTTTACACGAGGCTCCAGCCATTTCATCCCGATAGCTTGGCATCGGCATCAAACATGCAGTCTGCATCTGCTCGCCTGGAATTAAAAGGGCTTTTATCCAAACCTCCTTGGCACACACAGAGAATTTAAATTTAGATGATGATCAGCAGCAGCAGGTACCCGAATAGCTTTTACAACCAAACAGGCACAACAACAGAGACTAAGGCCCGCTGATAAATTGGAGCCATTTGATTGGTGTGGATAAAAGAATCACATATCCTGGTGTATCCTGGATGGTGTGCTGGAGCTCACCGCGGCTCCGTTCTGCCACAGCACAGCTGAGAGTTGTGTTACTTTGGATTAAGCTCTTATATTGTTTTTCCTGCCTTTGTCTATTACCTCTTTATGCGCTGATGGTCAACATGTCATCACTTCTATATCTAGAGACAGCCTTGTGGGACACTCTGTCATCACTGGAGACATTCATGCGGTTGGATAAAGCTAAACGATGAAAGCTTTTCCTATGATTCAGTTTTGTTCACGTTTGTGATAGATGTCATTTTGTTGTGTAGGCTTAAATTAGTGATATCACAGGCACAGTTCTGCATAAACTGGGGCACAAATGAGAAGTAAAAGAAAAGAAAGAAAAAAGTATCACATACACTTTTTACTATACATAGGGAATAATATAAAAAGGTTTTCCTGGTGCATCTTCAAATCAAATTCAGATTCCAGAGAGACAAAAGGAATTTTCTCTCAAGAGAAAGTTTGCAGCACCTTATTTTATTCTTTCCCTGCAAGGCACTCTATAGTTTCTTTCAACAACATTTCAAAGTGCTGTGCATAAGACACAAAAGGCATCAAGACAGGATATAAAAGAAACAAAGAAAGACAAAAAAAAGACACATAACTGGGGTTTTAAATGACTACAATACAAGGTAAGATAAATATGCAGATATATATAACAGGGTTTTGGCTGAAAAGCTTACAAAGAGATAAATTAAATAAAGGCAGGGTGGTCACATGAGTAGGGTGAATGAACTGCTGGGGTGTGCCAGGTTGGAAGACTGCCCAGTCCTCTGGCCGGGGGAAGCCAGGGCTACAACAATCAGACAGCCCTGTTTGTTTCCAAAGTGATCGATGAAATGTTAATGTGGAAAACTACGATCCAGAGAATGCTTATCATGATCTAAAATAGGCTACAGGGTCACAGTTTAACAGACTTGAAACTTGATGAAGTAGAGGCTTATCATGAGTCAGAAGGTTGCAGAGTGTAATGTGGAAAACAGCATGGTTCAGATGAAAATAAAAAAGAACACAAATATGACTAAAGACGCAGATACTCAACAGAATGAAGTGAAATTTAAGTCTGAAACTGATTATCGTGATCCAGAGGTTAGGTTTTTTTTTTTTTTTAATTTCAAGGGTGTAGCTGATGCCTTTTGTTTCAAGTCTGTGCAAAGCAGAAAATGGTTGCCTGTTTTCACTGTGAACCCGCGAACAGAAATTTTCAATCATGAGGAGAGTGCTCTCGAAAATGTGGATGATTAGATGGTTTGTTGTTGCAGAAGAGGCTCAATCAGGAACACAAAAACAAAAACCACAGTGCAGCAGCAGCAGCAGCAGCAACATGTGGTTCTACCCAGCGCATTTTAATCTGTTTTTTAATAAAGAACTTATTGACAGATGCGTCATTACAGCATACATGCACATGTCCTCTGTGGGACATCCTGCAGGAAGAAAAAAAAGATGTGATTTCTTTTTAAAAAAGAGCCAAAAATGAACAATGCTTTCACTTTGATTTCAGAGGCATAACATCCCATTTTCGACCTAATGCTTGATGGCTATAAATGACGATAAGAGCACTTTTCTGTAAGCAAACCGGATTCTCTACACTTTAAAAGTAACCTGTCTTGGGTTGTGCTCCAGTAGTGGAACATGAAAACAAAAGGACCTCCCCACCTCCTGGTTTAATTTGAGCATACTGAGCACTGCCTCCGCCATTTGTCACCCTCTTTCATCTTGCCTCGCGTTTCATCGTGTTTACAAAGGGAGCTAACAGTTTTAATTTAAGATACGATGATTATTAATTAACGTGATACTTGTGCGTGCCTCGGTGCATCAGCAACAGCGGCCTGAAAGGAAGAGCAGGTTCAGGCTTTGATCGCTGCTTTTGTTTGATGCGTGGTATCAGTTTTTTTTTTTTTTTTTTCCGGTGGCGGTGGAGACTGAGGTTTGCATTTTAAACAGTGGGATAAATGGACCTGGAAATGTACTGTAGCTGGGTTTGTGTCAGCCTTTCACACACACACATACACAGGGTCACACAGAAGCACACATACAGTGAAGAAACCACACTGATGTATTCTTAACTTTCCTAGGTGGTGTATTGTCATTCAATTTAAAGCAACACCTATGGTTTCTGTCAGCCTCTTCTTACCTACAGCATCCCTGACAAGTCTCTGGCACTGGTCCCTCCCATTGAGTTATGGCTGTTACTAACACAAAGAGTCAGGTTAAGCTGTATTAAGAGTGGCCTGTTAGAGCAGAAGTCCCGCAGCTCTATTATAAAAATAAAAGATGTTTGGCTTGAGATTGTGAAAATGTGAACAGGTTATTGCATTACAGCAGATGCTGATGGATTTTTTAGGGAAATCACCACAGTGATGTTTGACATTTTGGGAACAATGCTTGTTTATCTTCTTGCCAAGAGTCAGATGCAAAGATCAATACCACTCTCATGTCTGTTGTATATGAAGCTACAGCAAAAGAGTGGAAATAGCAGAAGCTCACTGATTAACATGTTATATCTCATTGATTTCTCAGTGATTTCCTGGGGTCTTGAAGTCGCTGTCCTCGGCTAGGCTAGCTGATTACACCTGTTTCCAGCTGTAATGCAAACCAGCTGTTGGCCTCAGTCTTCTCATTTGATTCCACATATTAACATATTAAAGCTGATCAGCATATTTCCCAAAATGTCAAACTATTCCTTTAAAAGGGGAACATGCTACATATAATCTACAGTATGTTTGGAAAGTCTTCTTAATAGCAACAAACTTTCATCTGTGAATTGCAGCCAGAATTTTGCAAAGGAAATTGACTACAGTTTTGGATTATGTTACAGATTTGCGTCCCTGTTCTGTGATTTTGTGGGTTATGAGGATAGTTATTAATGTTCATACATATTAATTAAACTTGTGCTATCCTGCAGTAATACTCAGTGCAAGTTATTCACTTGAGAATCATTCCCAATTAAATGTAATGGAAACTTGTAGGGGAAGGGCACAGGCATATTTAGACCACAGCGTGCTGAGGTAAGGAGCAAAACAACCTCTTCAGAGAACACACTGTACCTGTGTTACTCCCTTTGCAGCTTCAGACATGTTGGCATGATGGAGCTGAGACAAAAGGAAATTATCGTTCACAGTCTGAGGCTGGAATTAATCTCTTACACTGGAAAAATGAAGACAAACTGCTGAGAAAAGGGAGTTTTACATCTTATCCAAAGCTCTGTTTAATATCTGATAACGATCCATACACTGACGTCCTCCAACAAATAGTCAAAATGAGTCTGCTTTTGGCTGATGAGGGATCATTGTCAAAAAAGGAAATCAAATGAGTCACTTAATGATGTGTAAAAATAGCTCTGAAAGTTTGCTGCTACATTCCGACATTTCAAACCAAAAAGCTTTGATGTAATGCAGAGATGATTTATTGAGGTTAAAAGATGAGGCTGGTGTGACTCTATATTTTTGTTTCCACAAATACCACAAAAAGACCAAACCCAACGGCACGACTCTCGATAATTCCCCAGCCTGTCTGTTGCTGTCAGCCCTCAGGGACTGTTTCATACTTTTCATTTTGTTTGGTCTTTTCAGAAAGGATTCTGAGGATTTTGTGTGCAAGTGAATACTTACAGCAGCAGGGAAAGTGTACTCAGTGCTCACGTTGATCATAATGAAGAAACATGCCAGTGCAATGATGTGGCTCCCTGAAGTGTTTTAAATCGTTTTTTGGACAACAATGGAAGTCTGTAGCACAGAGGAAAAGACTGTGTCAGGCTTTGTATAAACAGACAACACTTGTTAGTAAGATCAACAGCGTAACACAGAGTTTTAATTATGATTTCTATTGACTGAGGAGTAAATATCACTGGGCTTTGGGACTATAGGCTATCTGAATGGGGCCAATTAATAATTAATTAAAACATTATGAAAAATACCATTCAAGAAATAATACTGAAATCTAAATAAAACTATGTTGAGTAGCGATAGAATAACGTATAACCGAATAAAGTGAACCCTATGTACACAGGGTATCAGGTTTTGTTTACTTACTGTGGGCTTCATGTAAAACAGTGACATCATGGCCACACCATAAAATTCACAACATGCTTCCAGAGAGCGATGATGTATTCTCTCTGGCGTGTATTGGTAACTTCTCTATTAAACGATGAGCCAATAAAACTGCAGAGGAAGCAGCGGGATGAACCAATGACAGAGTTGCCGTCATCTGTTTCCCGTTGCCATTTGTATCGGGCGGCGCTGTGCTGCTTTGTCAAGCTGGACACAATCAACCAGAGTGAAACCGGATGTGAGGGCGGTAAACTATGCCACAAAAACTCCTCATCTACTTTGGCTGCATGAAAAGTCTGTTTCAGGTGTACAACTGTTTTTTCCCCCTATTCTGCGGAAATACTTATTATATTATATATTATATTATATAGCTTATTTTCTCATTTCGTACACTGAGAAAATTATTTTGGAAATGTTTTAAAAATGTAAAACATCTAAGGTCATCTATACAATCACCTCACAGTTCCTCTGGATCAGAAACGTTATAGACTCACAATTTAGTGCTGATAATCAACAATCATGCATACACAAATATTTTTAGGCTAAAAACAAAGAGAAGAAACAAGCAAATGTCTCCAATTTCTCAAGCCTGTACTCCTTGACAGACCAGAACCACTGAGAAAACTGATGTCATACCCAGGGTATTTAAGGGGTTGTGTGTGTTATGGCAACCATGTGTTAGTTTCAGGTTTATAAATAATGTGATCAGTAGACAAGATAATCATTATCTTGTGCTTCTGAGTTTGAGCATAATTTTAGTAAGTTTAGTAAATTTTAGTAGTTTGGAAGCAGATCCTGGTTCAAAAGGCATCTTACGTCTTAAGATTTTAGGTTTTTAAATAAACCCGTTACAATGGATAGGAAAGCTAAGAGAAAACATGTTCTTGATAGATAGCGCAGCATTGCCTGAACATTACCTAAAGGCAAAGTTCAGTATCTGTAAAGATACTCTTTAAAACCGAGATCAGACACAAAGTATCAGTCAATTCAAAGCAGAATATTTAATGTATCTTCGAACATAGCCATTAGTTTTGGGCCTTGAGTCACACTTCGCAGGTGTTGGTCAGTAGAAGTACTTTTATTTAGAAGGTCAGAACCGGAAGTGCGGTGTTTTATTGCGGAGTAGTTCAAGGCAGGCTCATTTCCAGGGTGGATCACCCAACTGACGTCTTTCCCTCCCTCTCTTCAGTTTCAATTCAGTCAAATCATAGTGATCGGGCAGCCAGAGGTACATGCGTCTTCTAACAAGAGAGCAATCAGCACCTTTTCCTGCCGTTTTGTGAGCTCCGGGAAAGACAAAAACCTGCGAGGGAGTCGTCTCCTAACCGAAGTTCGCCAACGTTTGGGCAGAGAAAACTGCAGCGACCCCGAAAACACACAGAAATGGACGAAAAGGCGTTTACGAAAGAACTTGATCAGTGGATCGAGCAGCTCAACGAGTGCAAGCAGCTGTCGGAGGGACAAGTGAAAACACTTTGTGAAAAGGTGAGATATACATCTTTTTAAAATTCACCCCCCCTCCCCAACCCCAAATAACTGTCAACGTCTTCTCTCTCCTTACCGCCGCCTTCCAGACATTCTTAAAATGGCGTCTTTAGTGTACATTTCACTGCGCTCTGCGTATATTTGACAATCATTATGAACGAACGTTTGAACCGTTGCCCGACAGAAATGTCTGGAAATTCTGAATTACAGGCACATGTTGTCGGTTACAGAGGGCTTACCAGGCAGACAGGGTCAGCCATACTGTGAATTCAAGTCACATACCACATTTACAGCCCTCCTCATCCAGACTGTCACTGTGACCTGTAGCATCTCTTTCAGCTAGATGTAGCACTGAAACTGCGCTATAAGTGTAGTGTAACTGACTGCTTACTTATTACTGTACATTATGTCTCATGTCTTTTGTAAGCAGGTACGTGGTAGAAAAGGAAAAAGGTAGGTGGATGCTGCCATCAAAGAAACACTTGGAGGAAAATATTCTTACAAAAGTAATGTTTTGTTCTAAGAGATTATGTCCTTATGTAATGTGAAACAAATTGAAGCCATGGAAAGACGGGTAAACTTTTACTGTACAGTTAAAAAAGTGGGTGAACTGAGATAAAGCTGGCATATCACCATTCATGTATGTTATGTATGATAACTCTGCATTTCTCACAGGTAGTCAAGAAAGTTGCAGTTAACCTCTGACCCTTGTCCTTCATCTAGCTTCTCATTTACTCCTGAAGCCAATAAGCAGTGATGCTGACCTGTTTACTAGGCAATAAAGTAGTCAATTTTCAAACTTAAACATGACATCATTGGTCAAAGATACATCATGTGAGTGGTAAATCACACTTCTGACCCCTTATTAAACTTCTGCTCTTATTTCTGTTCACTTCCCCATATCTCAGGACATTTGATCATTGTTTCTCATGTCACTTAATCTGGAAGACACTGAGACAAATGCGAGGAAATTACTTTGAGACCGAAAGCAAAGAAGATCACTGAATGGTCATTCAATGCAACTTATTTGATGGACTTTCCCTCTGACATCATTATTAGTGTGGTCACAGGGTTGTTTTCAGCACATTGTGGCCTGAATGGTGGAACTTCATCTTCTCTAATTGTCACACTTACTGCAATTCATGAAAAATACAAACCTAATACAAAACATGTACAGTATTTTCAGTAAACATGGTATTTTTTTTCTCTGCTCCTCCTTTGGCTGGGAAGTGGCCAACTGATTCTGCAGACTTCTCTGGTCTGAGCTGCAGCTTAACCCCAGTCTTTCTGGAAATCCTTTCTGCTCAGACCACCTGTTAACTTAAAGCTATAGATGATGATCCAATCATTTTATCTAATGAAGATTTATGTTTTCTAGAATGTCCGACACCCCTTTCCCAAAGTGCACTATACATTGTTGCTGCCTTGTGTCATGGGCTATTTAGGCTTCCACTGCTGGAGAAATTGACACCTCTGTCTGTCTGATTGTTGGATGTCAGGGTTAGAAGTCCTGACTAACAACAAAACCATCATCAGTCTTATGGTGGTTAAGTTCTCTGGTATCCTGGCTTTCTTGATCACATTTGCTGTGAAGTTTGACCTCTGATAACAGAGGCTGAATTTGGACAGATGTTTCTTTTTATAATCGGCATTCGCCAGATCGGCTTTTCGCTCTATAGTGCAGCTATATCCCTCCCAGCTCTTAAAAGGACACAAAAACTAGACCCACTACCATGTTTGGAGTGCTGTTCACTGAAGGTTAAGGGCACGCTATTCTCAAGCGGCTCATTAATCCAAGCATTTGTTTGTTTTTTTTCTCTCAGTTCTGATACTGTCAGTGTTAGTAGTTTTAAATGCATTGTTTAGGCCTGTTTTTTTTTTTTTACTGCTGGTAAAGATCCCAAAATGGGACGTGGACCCTCTCCATGGGGCAGGGTGGTCAGTGTTTTGGTGATCTGGTGTCCGCTCAAAAAGTTAAACTAGCAAAGCTGTGGGCATGTATTTGGCTCTACATGCATCTGTCTTGGACAATTAAGGAAAGCAGATTGACCGGTGGGCCCTGTGAGCAGTAATTAGTTATTACTATGATGAATAATGAGCACAATCAACAAGCTACACAAATGATGTTGTGCTTCTTTTTCCTCTTGCTCTCTGCTGCTTCCTCCATAATGCAGCAAAGATGCCATAAAAGTAGCCGAGAGGAAAAAGGAAAGCTGCACAGTTTCCTCACCCCCAGGCTGTATCATTATATCACAGCTCATATGAGCCCAGCTGCTCCAAACCACCGTCTTACCTGCGTTTCTCCAATCCGTCCCCCTGTGAATGTTGTTAATAACATTCGGGTGAATGTACCTACACAACATCCTCCCTGATTTAAAAATAGCAGGGGATATGATTGATTGTGAGTTGCATCACTAACACTATCAAAGCCTTTGTTGCTAAGGGGATCAGAGTGTGTGACTCAGGATAACACTGTTCATTGTGACTCAGAGAGCAGCTGTCTCTGTTTTGGGATGTATGGGGGTGTGGAGGAATGAGATGTGCTGTGCAGTCTTGTCCTCAGCCTTTTCATTTCTGCTTTCCAGTTATCTGAGTAAAGGCAGAACATGCCAGAGTTTCTGTCTGGTGTCTAGAGCACAGAAACAAGGGAAAACCTATGAGCTTTATCCTGTTTATTAGAATTGGTGCAGATTTGTTTCAGTTTTCAGCACTGCAGTACTCCCCCCCCCCCCCCCCCCCCCCCCCCCCCCAATGCTGTGGACGTGTTTTGCAAATATTGTTTGTTTGCAGAATAGTGATGTCATTGTTTGATCAGGTAATAGTGTTTAATCGAGTTGACAGGTTGAAATGAAGTGACTGCAGACAGTGCTCTGTACACTGGAAATCGGTTTTATGTCCTTGCCAGTTACACAGAGTAAATCTAATTAAATGCGTAACATGTGCTTCAGAGAGAGACATATCCTTCTCGTGACCTGTTGTCTTTTTTTCCCCTCTTCCTCTATTCAAAAATAAACCTTTTGAGAGTTATATAACCATTCACACACTGTTTCTGTCTTTTAAGGGTCAAACGCTGTGTTGTTTCTATCTTTGCTCATGTGATACCCTTTTCAGGCACCGTTTATTAACCATTAAAGATAGATCTAATTCATTCATTCTTGTCTCATGTTAGTCAAAGCATCTTCAGGTGAAAATTACAAAGTGCTACACACAGAGGAGAGATAAATTATATAATATTTATATTTTAGTTTATAAAAGGCAGAAAATGTACAGCAGTGTTGCTTATGAAAGCTGGGGAAATTCTGATTTCATCCAACATAAATATCAGTTCTGAAGTGTGTGAGTGTTCAGAATGATGTAATTATTTGATCACGTGGAGATAGTTGACCCACTTACTGGCGCTGAGGTTTTTAGTATGACCTTCATCTATGCTCAGAGAAGTTTAATGCAGCTTGTCAGGATGCCAAATAAAGCCTTGTCTGTTAACTGATGTCACTATTCTGAAAAATTAGTCAGTCAGAAGAACAGCTCCAAATGGTGGTTTGTTTTCCTGCAACAGTTGATATACTGAAAAGACAGACAGCCCAGGCTAGTAATAGTAATATAATGAAATCAGCAAAAATGGTCGTCAAAAAAAGCATGCAGCAATACAGTGACCCTCGTGAACACACTTGAGTCAAAATGTCTGATGCTGATGAAAGGTTGTTAAAGGCATCTCAGCAAAATTCACAAACCCATAGTAGAAAAGCTGACAACACACACACAATCTGCCATCCTTTAGCCGCTTGTGGTGCTGATCTCCACACTGATTATAGTGCTGTTGTCAGGAAGATGATTAACCTTTAACTACTATAAACATCTTAGAGTGAGGTCATCCTTTGTGGTCGTAGGTTTTGCCTAGTCGACAGGCTTAATTCGCCCCTAAGTTGTCTCTGGGAGAACCTTTGGCCACGTTTAACTCACTTTAATGGGATTATATTGCGGCAGCTGGGGGAAAATGCTGACTTCAGTTCTCAGCACTCGACTAAGCAGTTTGTTGACTGTGGTGGTGTCTGATGTTTTGGGCATAGCTGTAATCTGGGCCGAGGTTCCCTCCCCTGCTACAGAGTACATTGGGGCGAGGCGCTTACGTAACCTCCGCCGTCATCTTTTTCATTCACCGCCGGACTGGCATCCGCGGTATGAGCCATGACCTGCCCCATGCACTAGGGTTTTGAAGTTATTGCTAAATCCAGGCTTAAGTTGTCAGTTATGAAGAAGTTTCACTGATGCCAGAAGCAGCAGGTCACATTGCATTAGTCTCATTTGCCTCCAGTTTTATTAAATTTTTGATCTGAAAGTGCTTAATCCCGATTTATGTTTAGTTTTCAGTCGTTTTTGTGGGATTGTTTTGCTACATGATCATAAAATGAAATTGCGTAAAGGCTATTTATGTGATTTTTTTCAAAATAAAGTGCAGGTGATCTGGGACCACTGACTACAACAACAACAACAAGTTTTATTTACAACTGCAGGGTTTTCACTAAAGATGACAAGTCTCTTGAGTAGGCAGGGAAATAAAAGAATAAAAACTGGATAGAAATAAAATCATTAGCTAAGTGCAGCATATGGCGAGAAAAACCTGGATATGTTGTCAGTGTGCTGGCCAAAGCGCACATTAAGCAGGTTATTATCAGTTGAGCCAGTTATGGACACAGAGGTGATCGCTGATGCGTCATTGAAACATATTACTCATACAGTTCAGTGTAAGGTTACGGGGCTGTAGGCCATATACTTCGTCATTAGCTGGCAAAGCAACTTTTAGAGGGTGTCCTAATGAATAAAGGGTGGAGACATAGCACTTAAGTATATTGTCTTTCATTGGGTAGCTCTGCCTTTGTTTAAACCGAGTGTCTGGTATGTTTTTCCAGGGAGGTCACTGATATGAATTTAAAATAGATATAGAGGAGTCTTTATGTTTCTACTTAAAGTAATATAGATTTGTTTGAAACAGGAGGATTGGCTTATTCAATGACAGCCTTCAGCAAAAACAGCAAGATGCTGACAAAAATCTTGCTGTTTTTTAACCTTTCTTTATATTTGCCACATGTATTTGCCTGTCGATGCTTATTTTAGTTCTCCCTAAATTATACTCATTGTAGGAAGTTGAAGGTTTAGAACAGTGAATTGTAAGGAGGATCACAGACAGACTGACCTGGCCCACTTAAAATGCATATTTGTTTATTTCTCCCTCATCTCACTCAGAGTAATCAGGAAGGGAGGAGGGGGGCGGATGAAAAATATATTGCTGTTCCACTTTAACGGAGGCATGTAGAATATTCTTTCTGGGCTTAGCGACTCAATTGCTTTAGAGTTCGAAGCCATGGTCAATCTGTCATCGGGAGGCCAGTCACTGAAAGGCCTCCTGCCGCATGGTAGTATGGGCACGTGGAGGGTGTGTGTGTGTAATATAGGTCAGCATTGTGCAGCACTGCAGTCCTGTCCTGGTCACTGTGGGCCTGTCTCTCTCTCTGTCCCATCTGCTGCCGTGACAGGCCAACTTCAGCGCTCATGTTCAATGTGATTTCTCGCTTTCTCTCACCCTGGTTAAATTTTTTTCCTAAGGGATCAGTGTGAAACGATGGGGGCTGCTCAGAATATTCCACCAATTAAAACAGCCGGTATTTAGATGGAAGGAGGCATGCGCTCGCCCAAACCAAATCACCAGCTGCTTTCAAAGAGTCTTATCATGTGATGATAATCTTATGAAACACACAGAACACAACAACCCCCGCTTTCAAGCCTACTGCAGATGGACAGTGACCTTTTCAGCAGAACCGCATCCCAGTAAACACTTGAAAATGGCTGGAGCAAAAAAAGTCAGTGAGATTCTTGACCACCCCACTCCCCACCCCACCCCCTCGTTGTCCCCATTTCCCTGTCTCACTTTGTCGCTGTTTTTTGCTCACATGCAGCTCAGCACGTCTAGCGGTCATTCAGCTCAGGGCATTTCTCTCTCTGCCTGAGCTTTGTCTGTTCCCAAGCTTCTTAAAAGAGCTCATCCAGCTGACCGACCCCCTTAGTCAGACCAGCCTGCCAAGTGAGCCTGATTCCAGGAATAGGCCTTGTTGTGGGTCTCCAGATTTAGTATTAGTACTTTTTAAAGCTTTCCCCTATTTTTAGTTTTGTTTTAGTTCTGCACTGGGAGGAGGGTGCGTTATCATTAGGCACCTGCTTATTAGAAATTATGAATATATAAATTATAATAGCACGCTTTTTGAAATGGAACCATATAGTTAAAACTCCCATAAGCTTACAACTCTGTACATAAAATAAGAGGAATCTGTCACTACTCACACAATCGAAACCAAATACTGCCTTGTAACCTTTTTTCGTCCTGCGTCAGGTCAGCTGACCAACACAAGAAAATCTTCTGCATGTTTTATTTTGAGTGTTTCATCAGTGTGTGACTGTCTCTCGTTTGCACTGAATCAGCAGACAACAGTAACCAAGTGTTTCCTCTAAGAAACACTAGCTGTAGGCCACATACTGAGTCATACACTGCTTTTTTTTTTTTTAACGTTCAGATTTACTTTTTGGTGTAGTGGCTGACTATGCAGTCACAGCCCTCCTAGATATAGCTGAGTCCTCTTAAAGTAATAATCAGAGTAAACCAAGCATTTCATCAAAAGAAAGAAATAAATTAAACGCCAGCCACTGTTCTCCACTCTGTCTTCGGCTTTTGGAGTACCAGACTAATTGATTTTTAGGAAATGTTGCAGTGCAACCAGAGCTGTCTTTCCAAGTGCTGCAAGGCAGGCTTACAGGAAACTAGTGACGCATACACACACACACACACATACAGGGGCTTACACACTCATATAGGGTAGGGGCTTATTTCCTTGGAGAGATTATGGTAGCGATGTTGGGGGTTATGTTGTAATCGCAGTGTTGCATCTTAATGTTAGGCCCCCACTGGAGACTGATGTGGAAATTGTGCAGAGAGGTGGGCAGGAAATTGTGCGTTCCTGAAATAAAGCTGGAGAACAAAGAATGAGATAGAAAATTACAGTGTGTAGAGCATGTGATTATGGTGCAGGATCACATGGATTTTCCCGGCATTTGAATGAGCAGAACACAGTGAAGCAGTACACATTACATAAACTGCGGGAAAGTAAAATGTCAAGTTATTGATAACCTAATTATCTGATATTTTGAGCTCCTTTGAGTTTGTTTGTGTGACCTTCACTTTTTGTATTTCTCACTTAACCTGATGTTTTTTCATTTTTCAATCCATGAACCACCGTTAAATGTGTGTGTATTTTTTTTTTCTCCAGGCAAAAGAGATCCTGACCAAGGAGTCAAACGTCCAGGAGGTGAGATGTCCGGTGACAGTGTGCGGTGATGTGCATGGCCAGTTCCATGACCTCATGGAGCTGTTCAAGATCGGAGGGAAATCTCCAGACACAAACTATTTGTTTATGGGAGACTATGTGGACAGAGGGTACTACTCAGTAGAAACTGTCACTTTACTAGTAGCACTTAAGGTGAGTAATAATTTTAAAAAGTCCTCGCACATTTTGCTAGCTCCAAAACTGAAATTTGAAAGGTCTTTTTAGGAAAAAAAAATTAAGACACAGCTTCGCTCTCGTATATCATGTTTCAGGTACGCTTCCGGGAGCGCATCACAATCCTCAGGGGGAACCACGAGAGCAGACAGATCACACAAGTGTACGGCTTCTATGATGAGTGCCTAAGGAAATATGGTAACGCCAATGTGTGGAAGTACTTCACAGACCTGTTCGATTACCTCCCCCTCACTGCCTTGGTAGACTCTCAGGTGAGAAAACACGTCGGTTGGTTTCGCAGCTATAAATGTGGCTTGTGCAGAGACTGAGCAGGATTGAAAATGTGGAACAGAACATACAGTATTATTAGTTTAAGATGTGTTGATTAGAGCATGCAGTGGATTCAGAAGCTGATGGTCATGAGCGAAGTACTGAAAGTTTCTTCTTGTCCTTCCAGATTTTCTGCCTTCATGGAGGCCTGTCACCGTCCATAGATACATTGGATCACATTAGAGCACTGGACCGTTTACAGGAAGTGCCACATGAGGTAAAGATAATACGTACAAGACAACAAAGAACCGAACAGAAAACAACAGGATTTGGTTGTAAAATAATAGTCATCAATAAAATCAAGTTGATCATGACCAATAACTAGAAAGCACAAAGGAAGTAATGTGTTGATATTCTCATTTCTCCATAATTCAGTATATTTGCAGTTAAAACATGAGGGCGGCTGTTTAGGTAATCAACAGCAGAACTGTTTCTGGGTCTCATCACTAACATGCTCCTCCTCCTCCTCCTCCTCCTCCTCCTCCTATTTGTCCTCCACAGGGTCCCATGTGTGACCTGCTGTGGTCAGACCCCGACGACCGTGGCGGCTGGGGCATCTCTCCTCGAGGAGCCGGCTACACTTTCGGTCAGGACATCTCAGAGACTTTCAACCACGCCAACCGCCTCACACTGGTGTCCCGTGCCCACCAGCTGGTTATGGAGGTGTGTGTCTGTTAAGATTGTCTTTTTTTGTGAGTCCAGTCCAGTACAGTAGATTTATATCAACTGGCCACAGTGGCTGATCTGAATAATCGTTGGTTATGTGACCAAGCGGCTGTTACTGTTTATAGACTACTCAGCTACAGTGAAAAACTACCACTACAGAAAACAAAAGGACAAAGAGTTATCATACCACCAGCCAGCTCCCTTGTACCGAGTTCAAGAACATGGTGTGCAGTTTAGATTTGCATTATTGTGGCACTTTTTCCTGAATTATACATCTCCAGTGAATAATGGATTGCATCTGCTTCCCCCAGGGTTACAACTGGTGCCATGAGAGGAATGTGGTGACAATATTTAGCGCTCCCAACTACTGCTACCGCTGTGGCAACCAAGCAGCTATCATGGAACTAGATGACACTCTCAAATACTCATTGTAAGTATATTTTTAAAAATTTAAAATAATTCTGTGGACTTATAAAAGTTAATGCCCTGCATGACTGGGAGAGTTTTTTATTTTTTTTCATTAGATAGGGCTACAGGCTTTTTCAAAATTCAAATTATGTGCAGTATATTAATATAAATGGAAACATGTATTATGCTTAGAATATGTATTACTTGAATATAATTGGTCAGCACATCTAATTTGTTTTTTTCCTGATTTTTATTTCCTCCTCTACCCAGCTTGCAGTTTGATCCTGCACCTCGCAGAGGGGAGCCTCACGTCACCCGTCGCACCCCAGACTACTTCCTGTAAACTCCGACCTTCGACCCCTTGTACAGTCAAGTCCAGTATTGCCATGATATACGACCTTCAAAACGATAACAACATGAATGGGGATGGGGAGGGTGGGAGACTGGCGTGGGGGTGGGGGCTACACAGCAGTGCACATTGTATATCCACACAAAGACCTATTTAAGCATTTAGCGAAAACAATGTCTGTGTGTCTATGGATGGACCAAAAGGTGTGTGCCATAATCATTACAATATTCATTGCTGAGGACTTGTATTGAAAATCTCTCCCACTATGTCAAAAACAACAGTGATGTTTAAATTCCTCATCCTGTACCTGTGTAGCTGACTGACGGCACCGAGGTCCAAGACAAAAATTTGCTACTTCAGATGCGGCTGTTTGAATCCCACTTGCCATGGCTTATTATATTTAGGAGATCTGAACATGATCTGTTTGCACTTTTGTAAATCTAAAGAAATGTAACATATGTCAAAAGATGAAAAAGATTTCACACTACAGATGTTTGTTTGTTTTTTTCTTTTTGATTTTTTTTTTTTTTAATTACAAATAAAGCCCCCATCAGGCATGTTTTACACAAGGTTTCTTTGTCCTGTGTAACTTTTAAGCAAAACCCTTCTTATGCAGTTACCCAGCTTGGTGTATATGACTGACAGATGATGGAGTGTTCATCCACATCAACTCACTGACTCCCTCTGATCTACAGAGTCTGTATTAACCAAACCATTTGAATAATAAAGACAAAGGTGGCTCCTTGACATGAATGTGCTGTTTTCTTTTGTATGATGCTGAAAAACTTTGAACCTGAATGACATGACAACTGGTCCCTGTGACCTGTAATTAATTCTGAATTTAACCAACTGGAAGTCTGCCAGTTCACCAACAGGCGAGTAGGTCAGCCATCTGGCCCGCAGTTTAGCTGGCAGTGCTACATTTAAGGAATTAGTTCAGGATGTGTGTTTTGGAGAGGTTGTACACTGTTGGCCGCCTTCCTCTTGCAGCGTGTCACTGTGATGGTAACTGAACTGTGTCCCAACTGGACAGCTGCGAGAGGTTCTTTAATCAAGAAAAGGTTAACGTTTTGATGTCTCCTGCAAACCAGTTCCAACATTTAGCACCAGCTTGTGTTTTGCCAGTAATGTGGGATTGTCAATTTGAACACAATTAAGAGCTTTGACACCAAATTAGTAGTATTTTTTTTTTTAACCCTTTTACTATTAAGTCCACATTATAAGATTCTGTAGTCATTCCCTTGAAATAGTTGCTTTTGAATACTACCAGAAATATTGTGAATATGAGTGAAACACATTAAAAACCCCAAAATTTACGAGTTAGAGATGTGTGACGTTTATGGTGAGCACAAAGTCAACTTGTGGTAGAATTAGTATGATTGACATTTTATTTTGGCCAGGAATAATTTTACGGTTTTCCTGCTGTTTCATGTATGTTGTCATACATATATAGTATATAAAATACATTATGTTTAGTGTGCTTGCTCTCTTTCATTTGTCCATTGCAGCAGCTGAAGTGCTATGCCGCTTTACATCTAAAACAAAATAACTGCCATGGTAGGTAAAAAACAAACAAAAAAAACAAAAAAACAAAAAACAAACACATTTTGGTTTATTATTAATGAAAAAGCAGTAGCGATGTAACGTGTGGAAGTAGGTTAAATGATGATTTGCACTCGAAACATGGGAATGTAACCTTTCCAGGAGCACTTGAAAGCATCATGGAATCAACTCGAAAGGTTGCGCAGTAAGGAAAAAGCGCCACTCGATGGTAGCTTAATTCTATTACTGTAGAAGTAACTGGACAAGAAGAGTCTTATATTTACACATTTAGTAAGTTTATAAAACACAGCACATTGTCGAAGATTAAACAAGTGGTTTCTAAAAACTGAAAACAGATTTGAGTATCAGAACTATATTTTTTCTTCTTTCCTCTCCCATTAAACATATAAGGACCCCTCAGGTTAATCTTGTGACCTTTTGGAAACCGCTGAACTAAACTAATCCTATATTAAGTAATAGAGACTAGGTCCACCTCTAGGAGCTACATCAGTAAAATTATGCTTAATGATGCGTTTGTACTTTCACTAAACGTAAGACAAGTATTTTCACATTGCGGTACACAGTTTTCCACCACTGGCCCATTTAATATGAATTGCAATTTACAGTAGACATCATATAGCAATAATCCATTATAGTAAACACATTTCGCAACAAACAAATTAATTCCCCTTAATTATATATATATATATATATATATATATATATATATATATATATATATATATATAGTGATAAGCACCCCTCCATACAAACATTTCAAATGTTATTAAATTACCAGAATGTCATGCAAAAATTTAAAAAAAAAAAAAATTACAAAATGGCTATTAAGCTTTAAATTGTTGAAGAAAACTCAAATATCTGCACACACTCGTGCATCAGATAATAAAAGCGGGGTTAGATGAACAGGAACAGCAGCCTTCATGCGGCCACCCCCCTGTTTTTTCCCCTCCTGCATCTGACAAAGCGATCGACAGCCTCCGGGCGGCAGGCTCACTAGGTTGATCCAGAGACTTCCAGCCGCTGTTCGGTGCCTTCGCGTCTGTTAGGCCCTACTGTTGACTACAGAGGAGTTTTCACCTCTGGATCTGACTTAAAACATTTACGGTACGTAGCTTCGCAAACCCGAATCTCCTGTTTTGTATTTTGTTCACCCGCGGAAACTGAGGTCAAATCGATTGTTTTTATATTTTGTTTGCATCTTTAATTTGACGAGCCTGGATGTGGTTGCTAAGAGGCCTCACTGACATTGTAAGGCGCAAGCGTAACGTTAAGCTAAGATGCTAGCATTGTGCATGGTAATGCTAGCTGCCCGGTTAGCTCACCATTCAGTCAACATTTAGGGTTGTTTTTGGTTGTAAAAACACACTACATTGACATTGTCGCAGGTGTTTTATGTATTAACGTGCTACAATTTTTGTCAGCTATGAAAAGTATTTACTATCAAGCTAGCTACGTGGTTAGCATTACCCCCGGTTAGCCTGTGTTAATAAATGTATCGTTGGTTAGCTCGGCGGTAACGTTAGCGCTTTAACGCTAACCACTTGTCGATTGAGTGGATCTTGCTAATAACATCGCCCGCTTTGCTAATCTTGATACAATCTAAAAATGTATCAACATTTGTACTAAGTGTATCGCTACGGTTGTAGCTACTTAATTATTAATGATGTGATCTGTCTGGCGGACGTAACAAATAAATTGCCAACAAGCTATCATATCAATATTAGCTAGCTGCAGCGTTAGCAACAACTAGGCGTAGAATTGGTGTCATGAAGATGTGAGTTTATTTTGTTTGCTAAATCAAAGTGAGTACATATATATTACTCTAGCAACCATTTTATGTGTTTTAACTTAATGACTGTTCTGTTCTACAGATAATGCCCACAATAAAACTACAGAGCTCTGATGGGGAAATCTTCGAGGTGGATGTTGAGATAGCCAAGCAGTCTGTCACCATCAAGACCATGTTAGAAGGTATAACTTTCAAATCAACACAAACTTTCAAGTCCATCGCCTGACTTTGATTTTTTGAATTTTCCTCTGCAGCAGTATAGGAACAAAATTTTACTAAAACAAATGCACCTCTTTGGTAGATACAATGCAGACTGATGTTTGACATTCATTGATTCTCTGACAGATTTGGGAATGGATGATGAAGGAGATGATGACCCAGTTCCTCTCCCTAATGTGAACGCTGCCATTCTCAAGAAGGTACAGAACACACACACAAATGCACCATACCACACATGTACCAACATATACCCATAATGACAAACGGTGTATGGTAGATTTGTTTGTTGAAGTGTTGTGACAGTCAAACTTTAATTCTATTAAATAGCAAATTGAATACTCAAATATGTGTAGGTTTAGACAGGTTTTCTGTTCATTGAATGGTTTAATTGTGTTTTTTTTTGTTGCTGATAATGACAAAATGATTCACATACAACAGTGACATGTTCAAATGAAAAAACTTGGTCTTGGTCTACCATAAGTCTTTCAGTTGTAGTTCTGATGAGTTGCCAAAAAAGTTTTTAATCTGTTTTGTACATTTGAAGCTGTTTTAAGTCAAATGCACTATGAACACTCACTGAAAATTGTGTACATGCATTGTTCACTCAGGTGTATATTTGTTAGTGTTTCTTTAATGAGTTTTTGTTGAAGCTGTTTTTAGAAAGGTATTGATTCAACTTCATTTTGGAGCTTGTAATTAGTCTGTTATCCTGAGAAGGTTTACCTGTGTCTCTCGGTCTGCGCTCATCAGGATAAATAGGCTAGACAAAATATCAGGAACACGTCTCAGTTTCAGCAAAAAATGAACATTATATCCTTCTCAAAGGCAGTAGTTATTGAAAGGCTGCTGTATTAAACTTAAAGCTAGGTCGATACGTGATATGTCTTTGTCACATTCTGTTAAGTTCAATTTTCATTGTTAAGCTATAAGATACTGAAACACAGTCTGTTTCCTTTTGCCCTTGTCAAATTATTTCTGCCAGTAAACTGACTAATCATGTGTGGGAGCAGAAGGATGTGAAGGCCTCTTTGTCTACATCTCGTCTACGAGTTTTTGTTTGTACTCCAGACGTGGAGCTATTTAAATAAGAGGGGTTAAACCCAATTAGAGACCTTGAAGCTGTGTTAATTGATCATAATTTGCATGAAGTTAACATGTGACGCTAGAAGAGAAGAGCAACAATTCTAGTGTGGTATTTAAATTATTATTATTATTATTTTTGTGTCCAGTTTTAAATGCAGAGTTGGTGGATGCCATACATATTTGGCTACCTAAGTTACATGTGTCTGTGTTTCCTTCAGGTGATTCAGTGGTGCACTCATCACAAAGATGACCCTCCTCCTCCTGAGGATGATGAGAACAAGGAGAAGAGGACAGATGACATTCCTGTTTGGGACCAGGAGTTCCTCAAAGTTGACCAAGGCACCTTGTTTGAACTCATTCTGGTAAATACATTCACATTCCATTGACCTACATTCATTCCCAAGAGGCTGACACTAACCTTAACCACAACCATTACATGCCACATCCCAACCGAACTTAAACCAAAAACAAAACTGTTTAATTTAATCCTTAACATTTGTCCAGACCAGTTTTTCCCCAGAATCTCCAAAGTGTTGATTCGTTAACAAATTTTTGTCCCCAACACCAGTGCATGTGTATGTATTTAAAGTTTAATTCTAATTTTAATAAACAAGGCCTAGTGCTGTGTGGAACACAAAATTAGAACAAATCTGCAGTGAATAAAGTAATATTAATTAAATCTCAGGTCATGTCATTATGATGAAAAAAGGAGACTAATTTGTTCATTTTGAAGATGTTGCTGTTTTCTGTCTTCCTCTGCTACTCCAGCTTGGGGCTGAACTTTTCAAAAATGCTTATCCAGGGTGGCTGTAGTAGAATTAGTTAGTTAATAAGCCGAACAAAAAAAAGTTTGACTCACCTGATCTCGCTCTTTGGAGTGCGGATCTCAAGTCAAATAATTGACTGTGAATACATTTACTGTGATGCACTTCACTGTGATATTCTCTTCTGCTTTAGTGGCTGCTTTTTTGTCATCTACTTGTGAATGTGCACATTTATTTTGTGACCCTCACATCCTGTAGTCGCTTTATTTCCTTCACTGCTGTGGCAGGGTACTCAGAGTTTTCATGTTGTGAACAGAGATATAAAAGTTGCTTAGCAACAGCTAGAAGATGGGTGGTTTGGGGTGACTGCCGTAGAAGAGGCAGGCATTTAAAAAGACTGGTTTGAAGGTGGAAAAAAAAAAAGAAGAACAGGAAGTGATCTTGGACTGGAATTTTCTGTGGGTAACATGTGAAGGTAAACCAGACAGAGCATGAGAAAGGTAACCTGAGCGGAGATTGGGAAATAGGTGTTGATGAATCTGTGGGCTTCCAGGAAGTGAAATGCAAGAAGCAGTGTCCGTCACATGAGTTGACTTGACCCGCACGCACCCCCTGACATGTTTGAATTTGTTTACATGCACTGAAGAGGCTGGGTGTTCTGCATGCAAGTTTACATTTCTGGGAGATTACTTAGTAACATGAACACCTTATTTTTACCGTTTCCCTGGTTGTTGTTGTCAGAATAAAATGACTGATATTATGCTAACTTTCTCAAGTTGTAGTGTTATAAACAGAAGTGCTGTGCTTGAGCACGTGATAAGGCCCCACTCAGTCTTGGTTTTAATATGTGATCTGGATACTTAAACTTAATGATGATTTCTGATCTGCAGGCCTGTGGATTTTCACCTGGTATTAACATTTTTCTCATTATCTCAGTTCTGCCTTCCTTAGATTTAATCTCAATATGCAGTTAATTTATCATGGCTGGCTGACTTGTCAACAAACATGGTCCGACCCAGTCAAGGGAAGCAATGCCATGGACGATATCATTAATTTCACTTACTGCCACTTGTAGCTTTTGCCGGGTGTTTGTATTTTCCCCGAAATGCAAAGGTGTCTTGTCAGTCCTTTCTAGCCTTTCTCTCCCTGCCCCCTCCCCTTCCTCCTCTCTGCTCCTCTTCATCTCACCGTTGTCTCTTCTGTTTAGGCCGCCAACTATTTGGACATCAAAGGCCTGTTAGATGTCACTTGCAAGACGGTGGCCAACATGATCAAAGGCAAAACCCCTGAGGAGATCAGGAAGACTTTCAACATCAAAAATGATTTCACAGAGGAAGAGGAAGCCCAGGTAGTTATTCCATCCATCATCTGTCTGTCAGAAAACAAAAAGGTCTTACATAAGTCAGGAGAAATGAATCGCTTTTGAATGGTGCTCAAGATAGATTTAAAGAATTAAGATGAAAACTTTTTAACCTGTGTGAGGAATCAGATCTTTGACAGTTGACCTTTCTTATGCACACTTGTGGAAACTCAGCCTGTTTGTCGCTCATCTTGTCCACAGGTACGCAAAGAGAACCAGTGGTGTGAAGAGAAGTAACAGGGAAGATCCTGCCAACACTACCACACTGAAATGGATTGTCCCTGCTAACTGGTTGCACTGGCGTTGTTCATACTTGTTAATATTTACATTTAGTATATTTAGAGCCACATGCCCCCATCGTCCCCTTTCCTCAATTTCTGTATACACATAGCATGACCATTTTAACTTGCTTGTGTGATGTTATTAATTTAAGTAAAAGAAGCTCTTTTCTGTTTCCACACACTCATGTTGTGTATTCACATAAAATAAATAAATAGTCCTGTTTCCATGGCTTTGTACCCCTAAAGATTAGAAGACAGTCCTTTCATATTTCCCCTATGATTAATTGCTATGGTTGTCTTTTTTACTGGACGTTTGTTTTCTTTTAGATTAATTGATTAAATAAAATGGCTTTTTTGACAATGGAGATGAAAGGGTGAATATTATTTTTGCTCTGTAAATGCATTTGTTCTGTGAAACCATGTTAAGATAGGATGGGCTGCTTTAAAGGAAAACAGGTTTGGGGTGGAAACTTTTTTTTTGTTGCATTATGTCCTTTGGACTCGAAGTACTTGTGTGTTGTCACACAGCATTGGGTATAACTTATTCCTAATTCATGTTGTATTGAATAGGAAACTTAAGCTCTGATGCTGGATTTTGGGATGGTCGAACATATACTGAAGGAGTAAATAAAACATATAAAAAGGTTGGTGTCTGTCATTTTTGTTTTGAAGGTACCATGGCCTTAAACTCGCATCTTAGTTTGATCACACCTTTACATATCCTTGTGTTTTACTCAGTGTAGACATGGGCATAATATTCAAAACACTTTTAATACATCAAACAAAAACAAAAAAGTAATACATCAGAGGCGTTCGAGGCATAAAAAATACAAAAGACATGTTCAAGGCATTCCCCCTACTGACATGAACGCCTTCAAATTAAAACAAGCTATTTCTAGCACAAGAGCTCTCTCTGCTGGAGAAAAATGGTTTTGCTGTACACAAAGCTCAGCCTACAGTTGGTCCACAGAGTTGTAAGCTGAGTCTGAAGCTGCAAGCAGAACAGTAAATTAAAGCCTTTTTTTTAAAAGTCAAAATGTCTTCTTGTTACATTAAAGTTGGAACATGCACAGATTGAGAACAAAAAAAATATCATTTGAACGCTGCTGCAGTAACACTTGACCAAAAAGTAAAATTCGCCACAAAAGGACAAACACAAAATGTATTGCTTTAAGAAATGGTGGAAACAAAAATATTTTTTTTCAGTTATTTCGTTTTTTTTTCTTTTTTTACATAAAAACATATAAAAGTTTAATTATAATAGGGGATTCCAACATTTATAAAACTTTACAACACAATGCAATATAATAGTACCCATTTGGTCTCAGATTAGTTTACGGAGCTGCAAAATATTCAGTCAAAGGAAAACAGCCAAAAGAAAAAAAAACAAACCCTCTTGTCTCTCTGTAAGGGTTTCCCCACCAGCAAAAACATCTGACCTTAACAAAACAAAACAAAAAATTACGAGATTTATACAGAAATACCCCAAATAAGGAGAAAGAGAGTTGATAAAGCAAGAGACTGACAGCCTGAAAGTGCCTAGAAGACATAATGTAACTTACAGATGGAATTCTTTCTGAAACTTGTTTTTACCTGCTGTAAATAGTTTTCTTTTTTTTAGTCAAAGAGAGAGTTAGTCAAAGGAGCTACACAGGTATTTATAAAAATGTTTGGAAATGTAATGAAACTGAAGTCAAACAGTTAAGAAAATGGCAGCTACAAAAGTGAATCTGTCCCTCTCCAGAGCTGAGGTTCTGCTGGTCAGGCTGGCTGGTTGTTGGTCTCTGCTCCCCTCTCGTGGATTAATAGTTTGGTCTCAGTAACTGTGGTGGATGGTGGGTAATTTGTCAGACTGATAGCTGCGATGGTGATATGTAAAAGATGAAAAAACGATGGCATCTCCTTTGTTACTATGGAGGATAAACCATGTATGTAACAACACTGTAAGTCTTACGCAACAAGCCTCTCGCGCTGTCGCTGAATTAGCTGTTACTGCCCAAATTCATACATGTGTTGATGTAGTTCATTTGATTAAGAGCATTTTACAAAACATTTTATGATTGTCATGGAGGGTAAAACACAGGGGCAGCTGTAAAACAAACAAACAAAAAACCCCAGCAAAAAAAAGAAAAGAAAAGGAAAAAAGCGCCAAGGGGCTGATGAGTTATTTGTGAAATCATTTCTCAGAGGCAGAGCTGTCCTCAAGGTAAAACTAATCCAGATGAATTCTGCCTTCAGTGCAGGTCTGCCTCCGTATAACTGGAATTGTGTGGTCTAAAGCTGATGGGGGTTTTCAGTCACCAGTTCAGGGGCTGGACCCTCCAGAACTAAGTCTTTTCCTCTTTGTCCAAAGAACTGTGATGAATAAATGATGGACCACTGGTTAACAGTTGTATATATATTTCTTTTTGCACATGTAATAAACCTGATTAACTACATGTACAGTTTACCTCCTGCTGTGGCTTTTCATTGGTTTAGATCATGTGTTAGATTTCCCAGTGACTGGTGAATCACATGTATCTGGTCAATATGATGTGGTTATGTGGTATTTCCAGTCTTTCAGGATTTCCTGAATGCCTCATTAAAGAACTGACCATGTGAAGGAGGCTTTGAGGAGGACTAAGCCTTGTTGACCTGTTAATAATGTAGTTGGCCTAGAAACACAGACTTTGGAGAAACCAGCCTCTGAACTGAGACACAGCTGATAGATGCTAAATCTATAATGATAAATGTGAGAGTGAAAGCAGGTGAGGAAGGTGATCTTCATGGCTCTGGAGGAAGCTGAGGTGAACGGGGTCGGGGATGTGAGCGTGAGTGGGATGATCATTGAGTCTCTGTTAGCACTTTGAGAGAAAGTCCTGCGGCCTTGGCGGCAGACAGCGCCGTTGTCGAGCTGTGTGTTGTCTGCTTGCCGGACAGTTCCAGGTGTGTGTGGGCGTGTTTGGTCGCGGGCAGCCGGAGGTCGCCGCGTTTGCCCGCGGACTGCTCCAGGGGTAAGCGTGTGTGCGAGCGTGTGTGCGCCGGCGGAGACAAGGGAAGGCGCGTCGACGGGGAGGTGGGCGGTGGGGAGCAGCCCGGGGAGGGGGGGCGCTGCTGGCGCTGCTGCTGGTAGAGAGGGTGGCGGGCTGGGGAGGAGGATGGGGGAGAGTCTATAGCACTTAAATCTGAAGAAGTTGGGCTGGGGCAGCCTCCTCCTTGAAGGTAGCGAATGCACTTCTTTTTCCTCCTAGGAACAGTCAGAGAGAGTTATCTGTGAATAAAGTGTGGATGGTAAACGTCAGCAGGCTTCAGTGAAGATGCATCACTCGCACTGAGGTCAGTGGACACGGAGACACATTGCATGGTCACAATGAACAACAGACAAGTATTAGTGTCCATCTATGTACATACACGCTGTATATGAATGAGAATGTGCAAAACACCACAAATCAATTCTGGGAACTTTCTTAAATTCTGGCTGATTATTTTGTAGATATAAAAAAAAACCCCAATCTGCTATTGTGGCCAATTTTCTGCACTTCTAAGTTCATGACTTTTATTGTGAAAAAGTTTGAAGTTAGTGACTTTTTTTTCCAAGATTGAAAAGCTCAATTGAAAATTTGGAAAGTGTGGAGAGGGAGTCAGGCTAGCTGTTTCCCTCTGCTTACAGTCTTTATGCTAAGCTAAGCTAATCACCTCCAAGCAGAGACTAAGAACGCTACTGATCCTTTCATTAAACTCTCCGCAAGAAAGCAAAGAAGTGTATGTAAGAAATGTTCAACTCTTCCACTGATAGAAATACATTTATATTTGTGGTTGTTTATGCAAATATTGCTGCTTATTGATAAATAGTTTATTATTTAAGAGCAGGGAATACCACCCAACTTCATAATTAATTTAATTAATAAACTATACAAGCCTCATGAGGTTGACATACTGCATTTATCCATCGCAGAGAGGTTTTTGTCCATCTCATGTGCACTATCCTCCTGGTCTGCAGCAAACATATTGCATCTGTCTAATATGCAAACAGCAGTGCTGTGCTGTGTGAGGTGTTATACTTAAAAGCAGACTTGTGTACCACTGAGCGCAGCATCAAAGCAGTTAACAGGATCCCATGATCATTACCAGAATATGATATGAGTCACCAGGTTTAACCGCAAGGAAAGGCGCTAGGCCATATTTAGAGAGAGAGAGGGAGAGAGGGAGAAAGAGTGCAATAGAAAGTGATTTCTAAATGTTAGAGTTCACCATCAAAAGGCGCCCGTTACCACATCGCATGAATGGGGAAAGTTGAAAGCAGATGGGCATGAGAACGCTGTCAAAATGCAAAGCTGCAGGGAGTGTGTATGTGCGTCGAGCTGTGGTGATAAGGATTTGCTCTAACCGCATTCACCCCCCTTTGTTCTCTCAAACCGAAACACACACACACACTCAGATTTCCATGACGTGATGGTGGGGAAGACGACGGGGTTGCTACACTGCTGTTGTGGTAGAAGCTTTTTCTGCAGAACCACACAGATTCCTGACTCCTGCAGCGAAGCTGTCGACTGCTGTCTACTGTAAATCCTGCTGTGACTAAAACAGAGCAGCGTGAGGTGGTGACAGGCCCGCTTCTGATGATTAATACTGAACTGTTACCATGTTTCTGCTTTATTACAGGGAAAGGGAGCAGACACTGTTGCAATTTTGAGAGGAGGTCAGGGAAAAAAAACACTTGGATCTGTGTTATAGCTCCTGCAGTAAGTAAGGCTTTGGTAAGTTTGGATGCACAGCTCTGGCAGATAAATCAATCTCCTGGTACTGCTGGGATGCTTGATCACTGAATTGTCACTAAGCTCTGTAAACCATACTTCCTGTTTCCTTTAATAACTGAGTATTTAAAAATATTTTTCCTCTTGCCTCAGACTAACACTGTGCTTACAGAGGGAAAACTGGGAAATTCCCAGCTTTAGGTCACAATTACAAACAACAGAGAAACATGGCTCATAGCATAATGTCATTTATTCAACTCAACATTTGCTACTCAGTTGGAGATTCAACCCAACAAGTTGTGCGTTCCACAGTTGTAATGGCTTTGTATCGGGTGTTTGTCCTGAGTTTACAAGTTGCAATAACAGTTTGAGTGTTTTTCCATCTAGCAATGTCTGACTTTTGGGCATTTTACGATGCACACTCATGCAAATTCATAAATTCGTAAAAAAATACGGAGCTGCCCGAAATAAAATAAAAAGCCTCATTTTTGTGCAGTGTTGATTTCACTTGTGTAATAAAAAATGTTAAAAAGCTCAGTGTGGGAGAGGATATATTTGAATGTCTCTGTTTGATATGTACCTAGGTATGTTTTTAAGTGCCAGGTAACCACTCTGCAAACACTTTCTGCCAGCTTTTGTATTGAGTGGTATTCCCCTTTAACCACATTAACTTTACGGGGCCTCAGTGACGCATTTTAACAGCACTGCAGAATCCAAACCACCTTTGACCTTTGACGAAATGAAACGAGAGAATTTATTTTTCTCGGCCGTAACATAATAAATCTGGGTCAACTGTTTTTCTTCGCCTGCTGTTCCTCGCCCAAAGTCAGAGGAAAGGTTTTTGGAACCGACAAAATTACTGATCCCGGAGCAGTAACTCGGACAGTAAGCGTTTTATGTGAAGCCTTGTTACTGACTTAAAGTGATGTTCCACTAAAATATCAGCAGAGACGTAGATTATGCTGGAGAAGCAGGGTTTTTTGGGATGTTTTGATACTGTAATAAGCTGTGAAAATGTGTTTATATTGTATTTATTTTACTACTATACAGGTTGGTTCTTTTTGAAGAGCAGCAAGTTAGTCACAATCAGGCATGCAGAGCTCAGGCTGGGTTTTCAAACATTTTTTGGAGATGGAGCTGGTCTTGAGGCAGACATAATCTTATTGGCTTGATGGGTGGAGCTTGTAATTAATGTAAGACTAATGAAAAGGCTGTAGGGTAAGAGAAGAGGTAATTAATATTGTAACAGCTTGTGAATGTGATCAAATTGAGGACATTATAGTTACCTCCAGAGCAGCTCCGCCTCTCAGAGACGTTTTAATAACTAAGACTGCATCAGACAGACATGATGCACTGATGAACAGATGGTTAGATGGGAGGAGAAATGAGGAGTTTGTTAGACGGCAGCGGTGCGGTGCTATGGAGTGGATGGGCGTGGATGTTTGGTACACACCTGCAAGGACCGCACCAGTCCGTTTGTTGGTTGAGGCCGAAGCGAGCCCGGCATTTCTTAGGAGAGCCCGGGTCTGAGCACAATACACAGCATGCACAGAACAAGAAGGAGGAAAAACAAATACAGAAAGGAGCAGAAGAAGAAGAAGAAAAAAGGTTAGAGGGCGGGGACAGAGAGAAGAGAAGATGAAGACAGAAGAGGAGGATAAAGGAAGAAAGAGACACAAGAGCTTGTCAGGGCAGGGAGAAGCACCGGCAGGGCATGTCCGTTCAGAGAGAGCAATCAAGTCAAATTGTTAGTAGCTGGTTACAGCACAGCAAAACATCAACAACCGCCAGAATAACCATCCAACACAGACACAACGTAGTTAAACAAATACACCAGTCATCCTGGAAACAGGCTGTTAAGGCATACAGAAAGATACAGACAGACTTAGACAGGGCAGCCACGCTGTTGCACTCTGTTAGTACAGGATTTTATAAGTCTCAAGGAAATTTCAATCAAACACAACTGGACTTAGTTATTGTCTAGGTTCAGTTCATGAACTGATGAAGCCTCTTGGATGAGAGGTGAAACGTCTTCCTAGACAATAACTAAGTCCAGTTGTGTTTGATTGAAATTTCCTTGAGATAACTATGACCTGGATGAATGAGAATATTCACAGGCTTAGGATTTTATAAGGTTTTCAGTCACTGGACACAGAAAAGTCTGAAATCCAGAGATACATTATTCCATGTCTCTGCTTAACATAAATATAGGATTCACATCAGACTTATAGTTGAAAATGTAATCATTTTTTGCATTTGTTTTTAAAGGATTTTTAATCTGCTGCACAGTAGTTTTTAATTGGAGCATAGTGTTAGTTCAGGCACAACACTTGCATTAGCTGATTGGCACCAGCTGCTTAGCTACTGGCTGACTACTAACAACCACCAACATCTATAGTTTTCTGCTCACCAGAGTTGGCCTTTGTGCCTTTTAAGATTTGCATTATTTAGCTTTGGAACTATAAGTTCTTATTTTCTCACTGGGTGCTTCATGCTAATGCTACTTACTGCTACAGTGTAATCATGATGCACAGATCTATTGAGGACATGTGGGGGACCTCATGAGAAAATATTTTTGGTGAAGGAAAAGAGAAAACTGTCCTGACGTCCAACTGACATTTTAAACTTGAGGTAGATAAGGACATGAAGTTTTGTGCACTGGGGATAAAAATGTTTGTAATTCAGGTTACGTGGAAAGCAGAGTGGGTGGGTGGTTTGACGTTAGAGACACATCCTGCCTCAAAGACACCAAGAATGTTGTGCGCCAACGCAAGCTGACGCTTAACTGAATTCTCTCTAATACTGTAGAGTTGACACTGGCTATTTGTTATCCTTGAACTGAAACATAGTGTCATGGTATCTGAGAAGGGAGAGATGAGATATTTTGGCATTGGGTGTTTACCTGTGTTGGAGTCCTGCTGCTTCTCCCTTTTTCTCCTCTTCTTTTTGCCCTGTTGAAGAAAAAAAAAAACATCCCACAGACATGAGTTTGGCTCAGCGGCTGAAATGACTGTTGTTATAAATTCACCATCAGGGCTGGAAATTATTAACAGATTTTGGACTGTGGTTGATATATCCAGTTCCTCTGGTTTGTCTCAAGCAGGATAACGTACTTTGCTTAGGTATCAGCCAGTCATTTGTAAAGATAATGGGATTGTGCGGGTGTGCAGCTGTTCTCTCTTTTCTCCTTACTTTCCTTGTTAGCTTGACACGTTTGTTTCATGATGAAATCTGGTTCCAAACTCTATATTTTTGTAACAGAAATCTGCCCTGCGTGAAAAGCTGAGGTTTCTTATGTGACATGTAAAATTACTGTAAATACAAAAGTGCAAATTTAAGAGCAGAAAACAAGCAACCATCTTCAGTGCTTTAGAAAAGCAAGAAAAAAGCAAGAAAGATAAAAAAAAAACAAACTTAAGAAAACACTTTGCATGACTAAGATCACTGTAAACACAACTCATGCAAAAACTTGTGGTCAAAACGGATCCAAAAATCAATTTTAAAAGGCTTTTAAAGATTTTTGGGTCACCTTGTTTTCATATTTGCATTCATATTTCATTGTTAACAGGCTGATTGTACTGTGTAAGTGTTGAGATAAACATCAGAGTTGTTCACGCAGATCCACTGATGGTGAAGTGAGGCCTATTTGGGCGAGATGAAGGATGTGGGTATAGAAATCTACCGCCTACGCACCAATGTCTGCCCTCCTCAGCTCGCTGTCAGCATTGTGTCTATGTGGTTACAACAACTCCTCTTGCAACTGCACATTTCTGAGGCTTCGTGTCTGTGGGCGTACTTGTATGTGTGTGTGTGTGTCCGTGAGCGTGCGTGTATACTATATGTAGGTTTTTTTAAATTTTTTTTATAGTGAGTCGGAGGAGAGACCCTCCACAGCTGCGGGGGCGATATGTGGAACTTCGCTTCCTGTTTTGCTAGTAAGACCAGTGACTGTTCTGTTTTTCTTTTTTTTTTTTAACCTCAAGAGGTATTGGGGAGTAAGGAGGTTTCACGAAATACAGCAGACAATATTTAAGCACAGGCTAAAGCATCTGTGTGTATACATATGTCACCATCACATGTTGTTTCTATGCATACATGCTCAGCAGTGCTCTGCGCCTAAAAAGAGAAAAACTCTTTTTGCATTCAGGAATAATTGGTGGGACTATAAGTTCACTTTGGCTGCTGCTGAACTATTGCAGAATGATCACAGGTCATAAAGTGAAATGCATTCCTGTCATTACCTTAAGAAAAATCTTTGACACACAGTATAAAGTTGCCTGCCCAATGCCCCTATAGTTAAACACAGTGTAAGTGTACTTGTCAGTAAGCCACCAAGTGAGGATGATGTTTAGATAGAGTACTTCTAGTCGCTACATCTGCCCACATGAACTAAGCAAACTGTGTTATGCTGCGCTCAAAGCTCCATGCATACAGGAGTAGCTCCTCCACCTATGATCCCAGTTTACTAGAGTTCTGGTTTATAACATATTCAGAGCAGAACGTGAGGATGTTTTTGAACAATGGCCTTTAGAAATAACTCTCCACGGGACTTTTATTTTGAAATATCTGCTCAGAAACTGCCACTGCGCCGCTCTCATCAGCTATGGCATACAAAAAAGGAGAGATGAAAAAACAAAGAGTGACATTAGAACTGAATCGATGTCTGTGTTTGTGACATGATGTGCTCATTCAGACGTTATGAATGTGTTATAAACCACAGCCCGAGCAAAGTGTAACCATAACTCGTGTGCCATGCCTGCCTGTGTACAGAGTTCAGCTAAAGTCAGCTACAGAGAAACAAGACAGTACAGCGGAGAAAAGCGGAAACAGATTACCACTCTGCCAGATATCTAACGTGACTAAAAAAGCAGCCTGTGTTACATCCAATGCTTGATTCACCTGATTATTAACACATTCTTCATCATTTTCTGACATAAAATCTTCATACTTAAACCTGAATTTATTAGAAAATAAAGTCTACTAAATCACTGCTAAGTACTGTGTCAAAAGCTTGTGTTTCTGTATAATCACACCATGTGTCATTGTTGTCTGGCTATTGTGTATTTTAAAGGGATGCCTACAAAAACAAGAAAATAAATAAATGAAAAACCAAGGCAGTGAGGCAGTGAGGCCAGCCATGCGGCCCTGCTCTCTGTTAGTTGAGCAAAACGGGTTGATTTATACCTCTGTGTGATTCAGTCTTTTAACAGTTTAACCGTCTAGTAGTCACAGTGCGCATTTATCTATGACTGACCAATCAGACTTTCTTCTCGCAGTTGCTGTAGCTCTTGTGTCGCTTGTGAGGCTCATGTGTGTGAGTCATTAAGATTTTTGGAAGGCGCATGCAAACTTTGCACAGGAGTACCCACAACCCCTCTCATGCAGCTCTTCACATAGTCATTTTTTCCACCACAGAGGCATAAATCCACCATAAGACGTGTCCCTACCCAATCAGCTTTACTCTTTTCCCCTGCGACCCCGCTAAGGCCCGCCTCCTGCAAGAGTTCAACAGCAAACTGACAAGTGAGAGGCACTCAGCAGCCCAGATACAGCTCATCCCCCAAAACATGAGACTAAAATGCATGCACCACACAGGTTTGATTTACCCCTGTACTCTGGGAAACTGATTTCTTAATAAATCCATGCCATAAAAGTGTGTGGTTATGTTTTATGACTTTTGACTGACAGGTCTGGGAGCCAATAATCATGCAGGTTGTTGAGGCAGTAGCCAGCAGGTGAAGTAAGTAATTTCTTCAGCTCTGAGGTAAGAACAACAAATATTATCAAACCCAGCTCTGCTTTATTGAACTGATCCTGCTCTCTTTTTTCATCTTGCTTTTATTTACAAAGAAACATACCAGAGAAGAAATAAGTCAAGTGGTTCCTGTTCCTGGTTTGTTTCATCAAATGTTTTGTTCTTTTCAGAGCTTTTGACATGTGATTATTTATGATTTCTTTTCAAATTCAGCATCTGGTGACTAAGTGGTAAATAAAATTTGGATAATATAATATAATAAAATATTTTGTCTGTTTTTAAAATTTATTTTCTATTATTCTGAGTATTTTTTAGCTGACTGTGTTTAATCGATTTAAAAGGAAAACAATGCTCCTTAAATATAGATGTCCCCTGATATGGGTCGACAGTGTAATGAGAACTTGTAAACTACAAGCTCAGCGTTGTAACCACAGCAACCAAATGACTTCTTTACTCTAGAGATGGTTCCCATGACAACCCAAGTACAAAATTCATGACTTTTCAACAGTTTTGCAATGACAAAAATCAGTGTGCCTTCTTGACCTGAAACTTTTACATCTTCCTGGTTTTGTTTTTATTATGAGCTCAGAAAAACTGATCTGGTTTTTTTTTTGCCTCTTCTGGAAAACACTGATGTAGTACCAGAAGCTTTAATGGCAAATGGAGACATTCAGTGTGTGGAGAAAGAGGAGAAAAGAGGAGGAGTAAGAAGAGGAAGTTCTTACGTAGTTGTCCCTGGCGGACCAGGTCGGGTAGAGCTGCATGTGGAGTTGTCTCTCCTTCCTGGCCAACTCGTAGTACTTGGCCTGTTCATCCCGGGTCAGTGCATGCCACTGGAGACACACACACACACACACACACACACACACACACACACACACACACACAGACGATCTTAGTCATGATACTTTAGGTCTTTGGCATCCACTAATCTTTACAGTCTCTGGTGGTTTTCATGAATTAATTAAAAGTGATCACACTAAAAAAAAAGCTTTTTCTGTTGACCTAAGTGTACGATACAAAATGATTTTCAACTGAACTGTACAAATGTTATCACCTACACCATTCTTACAGATCCCAGTACCACTTGTCTGGCTTGTATAATCTCAGTAGCACCCGTATGTAAGGGGAACAGAGTTCACATTACCACAGTCCTCTCATGTTCCTCATGTGTGAGATTACAGACTGACCCTGAAACAGGATTTGTCTCCGTCCAGATTTGTGTGTGTGTGTGTGTGTGTCTGTGTGTTCTCTGCTCACCCTCCGCCCCAGAATCTGGTTGATGGCGGCGCTCTCCTTTAACGTGCGCTCGGCGTGACCTTAGCCCTCATCTCCTATTATAGAGAGCATGAAGGCGTTCAGGGATTTCTTGATGACTGGCTTCTTGGGCTCCTTCTCCGCTTAGGCTCCACCTGCTGCTTCCTGAAGAGACGGAAGAAGGGGAGAGAGAGGTGAATGGGTAAGGATCAGAAAAGATAGAATCAGTTTCTCTTTTGTTTTGCAATTTGTGTACACAAGGAATTAGACCTGGTGTGTTGTTGCTCATATACAGTAGGTTACATTAAACATAAGACAACACAGACTATAAATCATCCATCCATCTATAAAAAGTGTGGAGTATTTACACTGTGAAAACACCATCAGCTTCACTGGAATATATGGAACATACAACAGAGTAATGGGGCCACAACAAAAACAATCTGAGATTTCAGTCCTGTCGCTCTGCTTGGGCTCTTCACTCAATATGCAGAGAAACACTACAACAGTTCATTCTGGCTACCTTTCACAAGTTTCTGGATACTAATAAAGCCCACTGTGCTTTAATCATACGCCAAACTCGTTTGGTCTCTATCTGCGAAACCAAGTCCCCACTGTGCTGCAATCCTGCCTCAAAACACATGTCTGACTCATAAATCGAGTAGTTGTTTCATTTCAGTGTTGTAAAACCTCGGATAATGTGGTGCTTAATGGTGAAACCTATAAGTTCAAGTCATTCATGTCCCCCTTTGTCATGTAAGCTAACAAATATTGGAAATAATATGACTTTTTTTATTAACAACTTTATACTCATAAACAGTGGCTCCTATTACAGCATCAGGAACAACCGACACCATGAATGAAATTATTTTTCCGACCTTTAAACTACTTTAAAGGTTGGGGTTGAATAAAAAAATATACTTTTCTTTTACATCTTTTTATTCTGTTCATTCCTTAGTTGCCCTTTTTGTCATTCAAATTTCCAGTCAAAGGGGCTAATGTATCCCATAGATAAATATTTTCTTTTGTCTATACTAGGTTAATTTAAGTGAATTTATCAATAGACTGAAAAAGATTGAGAAGAGTGACGAGATGGGGCAGTGTAAAACAATCACACCCAAAGAGAATGAGAATGGACAATACTTACACATACATTACCCCTGTCCTTTGTTCATGCTCTGTTTCCCTGTAGGGGCACACTATGGCTGGGTGGGGATCCCTGTAGGATGCATGCCTGATGGGCCCAAGCATCAGAGGTGAGGAACCTGGTGGAGGAAAAAGAGAAAAAAGAAAGAAAAATAGAAAGGGGAGGATGGAGGAAGACAGATAAGACCAAGAGACGAGGTGTGGAAAAAAAAAAAACCTTAGTCAGTTCAGAAATGCACTGAGACAGGGGCAGAGAGAGGACGTGACGTCAAAGCAAGGCGAGTTTGGTAAAACAGGCCTGAAAGCACAAAAGCCACTCGGTTTATAGGGTGGGATGCATAAGGGTGGTTGTGGTGGTGGTGGGGGGTAGGAGCAGGGTTTAGGAGGTGGTGAGGTTTAGATGAGGTGGTCTGCATTCATAATAACCAGAGGAAGAAGAGTCAGAGATGGAGGAGAAGCCTTATGGTTTTAGGAATATACCAAAAACATGACAGAGTGGTCCATTGGCCATGTTAAGGGAACAAAGGCAACAAAATCATCCCAGTGTTGACAGATCATTGCTTTACCTACGTAAACAGGTACACCACTAACTCTTCATCATCATCACAAACACGTCTTGCGGCTAATACTGTGTTTATTTATTTGGGATGAAAGTTAACAATGGGAAAGAGTTCCTTCTTTACCACTTGGCACTGTCACAAAAATTAAGAGTTTGGGTGTTGACGTCAGAGGGTATTTAAAAGTCTGAAACTGGTGATTAGGTAACCAAGACATGGATGCAGCCTGAGAATTGCTCAGTCTGGAAGAACCATCATTCTAAATTAAACATCCCAAATTTCCACTGACAGAACAATAGGTCAGGGAAATGAGTTTGAAATGATGCACAACATGTTTAGCGTTTGATATGTAATATGGCTGCACAGCCATTAGATTGCTGCCTTTTATGTGAATACTTGGCTTAATGTAACTATGGTGTAAGTTGTGTTTCAAGTTCATTTTACCAATTGTCAGAATTTAATCTAAAATGACATCTACTTCACATCAAGTTCTCACTTTTACATATTTTAAAGACTGGGCTGATTGTCCTGTAATATGTTATCATGAAACAGCAATGTGAATCACCTACTGGGGAAAACTTCTGTTCTCAAATGAGCAACAAACCAAACTGCCACTTTTATACCTGCGCTCCTTTAAGATTCCTGACTCTTAACGATACACGTGCATCTCGCTATGATTTTATAGACATGATTTTGTCATCAGTTTCCTCTCTGTTATTCTCATTTCCCTTCTGTTTGTCTCAGCATTTCAACTTTCAGTTTTTGCTGCTGTTTATCACTTCATACAACACAAATCAAAGATTTTTTAGGAATATCTGCTAACGCTCTGAGTCACATGGCTCTGTCCAGGAAGGAGGATATCGTGCGATTTTGCATTTTCAGTTGTAGCAATGACATTTTGCTGGGAAAATCCCAAAACTGGGTAGTTGGCACCGGCAATGAGCGGCATCAGAATGCACACGTGTAGAGGTTACATGACATTAAAATCTGACAGGCAAAACCACAGTTAAAGCAAAGAATGTTCATGACTGCAAATGTCAACAAATATCTAAATTACTTTTGACGGCATTCAAAAAAAGAACAAAAAAATGTACCTGCAAACATCAGTATTTGATGAGACACACAATAGAGCAGATGTAACACTATGCACATATAGAATACACACAAGTGAGAATTATTGCACACAAATCACACTCTGTTAGCACATTCTTCATACACTGCATGTACAGACACATGCACACACCTATTCTGCTTTTCGACATATGGATGCAAACACATACACACGCACACACATCTGTGCAGTGTTGCTAGGAACCTTCAAAAGTAGCTGTGGCTCTGTTTCACGTGCTGAGGTTGATGTAGCCATTTTGCTGTAACATTATAGCCGCAAAATCGTCCATTTATGTTTCCTCTCTTCCTCGGGGTAATTAGCCGGCCTTGAAGTGGCTTTCGCTGCGCCTTCCTTTTTTTACACACACTCAGGGAGGCTGACTGAGAGCACTCATTTAACCCATAATTATCAACCCCTCTGTATTTAAAAAAAAAAAAATCCCCCCCTCCTCCTCACCCCACCCCACCACACACACACACACAAAACTTACACATAATTACCTTAGCTGGATCAGACGAGTGTGTACATGCACGTGTGGGACACACACACATACACACTTGTGAAAGATCGAATAACACTTACGGCATCTTTGAATCAGAAACACGCAGCTATGCTCTTGGTACAAAAGAAACCGGAGGAGTTACACATATGTTCAGGTGCCCGCACACACGCGCACGTGCACACACACACACACGCACAAACATGCACACACACACACTCAGATGAGGGAAAAGTGTTCACTCACCCTTTAATTTGCTGGAGTAGAGTTACCCACCCTTAGAGGCTGACATAAATCGTCAGGGAATAACTTCATAGTACAAAATCAATAGTAAATACAGGGTTTTTAACTGTGACCAACTCAACCTTGATTTATTTATTTTTAATAGGAAAATAACATGCATGAGGACCCATCTGCCAATAGGAAACTCTGGTTTTGACTCAAGGCCAATACATGCTCTTTCAGAAGTGTTGTTAGAATGGTCTGAACAGGGTGCAGAACGTTCAGACGGAGGGTCTGCGTCACCCCTACCTTTGTGCGTTTCAGAAACAAACGATGAGGCAGTCACACCCACTCTCTGCAGTAATTGGCCAGGTAAGCACAGGCGTGAAAATGGACAGAGAAAATTCCACAAATTCCTCTCTCTCTTCAGTCCCTCATAATCCTGCTTCTGCCATGACTGTATTCATGGTTGAGTTGCACCGAAAATCTGGATCAACCAAGGATATTACTGCGACACGAATGAACGCCGCTCTGAGGGGCAACACACACGCGCATGCTGGCCATGTTGTTTTGCACTGCGTCATTTGATGCCCATAGAGCATATACTGGACACAATGTAGAGACTCTAAAAGCAGCATTTACGTATATGCATTGATAATGTAAAATAAGACAGAGGCATACCTTGGTTCAGCAACACACATCTTGATGTAGCTGCTGGTGTTTAAATGCATAACAACTTAATGGTTATTTTGAAGGTAGTTTTTGGTGGTGTTGTGTTGGACTGGAATAATGTTTCTAAATTCTCTCTTCAAAATGTTTTGTTGATTGTGCGCACAAAGCACAATGCTCAAAGTGATCCGTCACAGAAGTCAATACTAGCATAACATCTTGTTAGGTAACTTCTGCTTTTGATGACGAGTAATCGATTAACCGGAATATCACCCTGTTGTGTTGGCACATTTCATGAAATACACATCCTGGCCACCGGTTTTACGCTATTCCTGCGATCAACAGTTGGTGGCAGTAATGCACAAACAAACAATACGCAAACAAAGACAATGAACAAGGAGATGTAAACGATACACAAGTTTGTAAAAGATTAATAAGGAAAGAAATGCATTCATCATGTCTGTCAGACCTGAAGGACACACACAATACGTTGAAACACTGAATGTAAATGTAACTCTCTTTGTTTCCAAGAAAACTACACAAGGCATCTTTAACTTAAGTTACATAATGTCTTCAAAAAAAAAAAAAAAATAAATCATTGCGTGTTGGTAGTTGGTAGTCACGGTGTACTCTATATCACCAAACATACATTAATCATCTAAGCAGCCATACACACGAAGAAGCCCACTGTCAAATGCCAACTGCATCAGCCCTGAATAATAAATCTCCTGTCTGTTGATTACATCAAAGATATAATTACTTCAAAGATGTGATTACTTTAAAAATTCCAATTAGATATCAACACCTTTTTAAGTGCGTCAGGAAATCGTAAATGTAGCCCTCAGTCTCTCTGTAGTCTCATTTCACTTGAAAGGCCTTTGATTTATCAGCATATTGTTGCTGCCTTTTATCTCCACTCTATTTGAACAGAAATCTACTGCTGAATAAAAGAGTTAATGGGATCCCAGACATCACTTGTTTGTAATGATGCCCTCCACCTTGACCCTGACACACACACTCTCGTATGTATGCATTTCACATACACATGCATGCAAAAAAACGCAGTTGCGTGCTTATGAGCGCACACACACACACCTTCACTTAGAAGACCTTATGCCGATAAAACACCTCTAATGTATTCTTTAGTTTTTAGATGACACACTAAGTAGATCCGTCTCTTTTCATATTTGAAGCGGAAATTAAAGCGCCCTCTCTTTTGTCGCCCCCCCCACCCCACCCCTCCCTCCCCCGAGTGCTTTTGAGTCTAATGTCTTTAATCTCACATTTCACGGAGATAGCACATTAAAAACACTCATTCACTCTCTTTCTTTCAGTCGTCCTTGCCCTGGTGTGGCAGAAAAAATTAAATAATATAAACAGTCGCTGGGAATTAATGGTGCATTCACCTTGGCTCTCTGCAATCCTTTTAAGTGGCTGCAATCAAACTGCTTTGCTGGCAAGAGCTTTTTCACAAAGAGATCTGAGCGTGACGGCGTCATGTTTAGTCATCAAATGAATTAAGACTGCACTTAATCAACTGTCCTTCAAAGACAAATGAAAACAATTTATAAATCATGTTTTAGTTTGTGAAATCAAACCAGATCTGTGAATTAACTATTACAACAAATGTGCCATTTATGAAATGAGAAACCGGTGGCGACTTTCAGGAAATAATTGCTTTGGCCATGGTGCAACTCGGAAAAAACATTGGAAATTTATAAGTCTATAAGTCAATCTAAAATTTTAACAGTTTGGAGAAAGAAATTATCTCTTGTTTTGAGTTGTTCAAATTTAAGGTTATTCACTTTCTTCATATTATGCTCTCAGTGCCATTTCTACTTTCTGCAACTGTTGGGCACTTAATTCAAAGTGATCATGAAAGCTAAACTTCAAGTCATATCAATCATTAATAGATCACAGGTGAAATGTGACAGGTCAAATGCTCAAGGAAAATCTAAATATATACTTCTATTACGTATTTGTGTGGATTTTCACTCTAAATCCTCAAGTTAGTTACCACTGCGTTTTCTATTAAGCAGCTTCCATGAAGAAAAATAACTAAATGCGTATCCTCGGCGAAATTCTTTATCTGCTGTTTCTAATATTTTATTTCAGTCCTCCTTTTCAAACCTCAATAGCATAATCAAGTCACATGTTCTGTGTGAAAGAACAAATTGGGCCCGCATATCTTTATATTAATCAGAAAGCTGTAGCAGTGTCCAAAGCCTGACAACTGATGCAGTCTGGAGTGCTCGACAAGCATGAAACGTGGATTTCAGGAACTATTCAGTACTGAAAATCTATTTCATCAATCGTTATTTCACTTAATGTGGGTGTTTTTTTTTTCTTTGTCAAAGTAGAGCATGTCAAATGTTAAGGTAGCTAGAGATGGAAATGTTTTTTTGCACCTCTTCTGTGTTCTTTAAAAGACACAAATACATTGCTTTAAATACAATCACGCTTCCTCTGAGAGGTCAGAGGGTACAGTCAGCCTCTTGAGTGCTGAATAACCATACACACTCATACATACGGAGCATATGCATAAGTGTTGGGTTTGTGGGTGAATGGGAGGGAAAAAAACCTCTGAGTATAAAAGCGCGGTAAAATTCCCCACACCTGCATGCGGAGAGAAAACTGCAAAAAGAGAGAGTGAGAGAAACAAAGATAAAGAAACACAGAAAGAGAAAGAAAACATGTGAGTAAGAGGGGAGTATGAGGTGGCAGCAGCTCACAAAAAAGACCTGAGAATCTTAGAGCATCTGAACCCAAGGAAACTCCTGGCCCAGATCGAACTGATATTACATTTGATTGGTATGAGATTTGACCTGATCTGACTTTATTGACTCCCAGAAAGCCGCTTAATGCATAGAAAAGGCACAGCTGTGTGAAATACCTGAACTGCGTGACACTGCGTACACCAATTTTGAAACTGTCCTGTATGACTAAGAAAACATAAATAAGATTCTGAAAAGAAAAGGTTCCTGCCTTTGCTGAGCGGAAATCATTTGATTTCTGTGGATGAAAATTCTGATTATTTGCCAGAAAACTTCCTTAGTTTTGTCTAGAGAAACCACAATAATACATACATGAGGAATATCTACATAGAGGAAGATAGTAATTTATTTGACCTGGATTGTCACTCCTTTATCCCTTGACAGAAAAAATACCTTCTATTTTTGCCTTTGTCTGAACAGCATTATGCCATTAAAATGAACCACAATTCATAAATCACGATTTTACTTTCAGTTATTGTCAAATCTTTCAGCACATTCACATTAAAATCCAATCAGTTTCATACTGTAACTCTTCAAACAGACTCCTCTGCTGCTGCTCCTTTAATGCTCAATTTAAAAAGCACAATATAAGTCAGAGACTCCCAATAATTTCTGCTGTCATAGTTGTCTAAAACCTCAGCAGAAGTTGTACGGACGACACTATGTTCTAAACATTATGTTCATAAACAACTAACGTGCATTAGTAAATATGCTTTGTAAGAAAAGCATATTTTTTAACCAAGGAAATGTATTCCTCTGCAAAGTGTTCATATGGAAAAGTTTTTATGGTTGTGCTCAGGCAGCTCAGAGCATTTGGTTAAGTTCATGAAAAGATTGTGGTCTTGGTAAAATATAGACAAATCAATGCTGACTTGGCGTGTTGCCATTTTCTATATTTAAACAAAAAACATTATCTTTTCCTAACCGGCTGTTTCAGAAGCCCGAACAAAAACATCACATGTAAACCCAGGTCTCTTGTGTCAACATCCTGTGCTTTGTACATCTACACTTGCGTTCAGTACGTCCACAACTGCTGTGCCCTCTCCGTTGCCCCCAGTACCACCAGGTTGACCTGCCTTGACCGTCATGACCCCCCACAGCCCGTCCCACCGCAGTAGTCGGTCTTTAGTAGTGAGTAGGTCTCCCAATCTGGAAGTCATTGCCTTCTCCAGAGTCAGGAGCCCAAAATGAGAGCCTCTTAGTTGGAGGTTTGGGCAACATCAAAGCCCAGGCAACCATAACAACGCAGCTATGTTTAAAAAAGGGCCAAACACCCCCACCCCCCCCCACCCCCAACAAGCCCGCCCACTCCCCAATTACAAACACACACAGACACAAACGCTCATATGCCTGCATGAATTCATGTATGCGGGGACACGCCCAGTGGTGTGCATGCAAATGCACACAAACACAAACCATCGTCCACTGCTGCCACACACCACTGGAACATCTGGGCCGTGGCCATGATGAATCAGTAACCACTACTTGTAACCAACAGAGAGAAACACTTTGTGTGTCTGTGTATTACTATGCATATCATATAGAAATGTAATACTCAGAGAACTTCTCTTTTTTTGGTCAAAATGCACTAAGAACCTTTAACCTTTTTGTATTCATTCACTTTTCACCTGTAATTACTTTTTCATCCTTGCTGATGTACGATTAATAGAGACTGTCTTTGTGTAAAAAATTAGCCCACAGGTCATCTGTGCCAGCAGCCTATTACAACCCATGGTAACATTTTATTGTTAGGTGACCTCTAACTGCTGTAATAATTACGAAGGGAGCAGAGGAAGAAGCATAAGGTAGCATAAAGAACGACAAAGACTGCTTCAGGAAGACTTTGGGGTGGATGAGTTGACAAAACACGACATTAGCAAAGGGGAGTATTGAGATTGACAGTCATCATTGTTTGCTTTAAACACAACCGTTCCACAACCTACTACTACTATGGTTACTATTGTAACCATGACAACAAATGTTTATCCAAATCATGATCTTTTCCTAAACCTAACCAAGTAGTTTTTGTGACTAAACCGAACCAAACTGATGATTGATTCCATAAGCTTAACCGCAGGTTTATTATTGTAACCATGACAAAGGTCCCATACACTTGCTGCTGTAGAGGTGATATTTCAGAAAATGTTCCTATGGATCGTATGAGAGGGTAGGGACTAATTACCAATATGGTCATTCAGGTTAGAGGACTTGTTGGATTCATGTAATTTCTTCAAGGCAGTTTCCCATCTCTCCTGCACAGGTTGTTTTTTTAAATGCATATATATATATATATATATATTATGTATGTATATGAGAACACTGTCTTTAACTGTTCCATTTACCAACACTACGAGTAGAGTTGCAGCAGCAGCAGCAGATGTAGAGATAATAATAGTAGCAGTAGTTGTAATAGAAGCAGTAGTGCTGACCAGACTTGAGAGAAAAAGAGAAAAGAGACAGGAAAGAGTGCAAAGAGATTCACTTTTCACACTTAATCTGACATCACAGCTCAGGCTCGATGTGGTGAGAAAACCTCTGAGCTCTTTAAGAGAGACGACACTCTACTCTGCTGCAGCTGGCTCCAGGGCCATGGATATGACTGGGTGCAAAATCAAATCCAACCAGTGCAGTGGCATTTAGAAATGAGTTATCACTTTCTTAATGAGTGGACGGAGACAGACAAGCAGGCAACTTTCTCCTCTAGGCTGCGGTGATGGTTTCGCCCTGCAGAAAATGACCTCTAATGATTGGTCCTAAAGAGAGCTAATTAATGGTGTACTTGTTTATTTCTATCAGACGCTCCACAATTAACAACTTGTTTGTGACATTTGGGCAATCATCTGCAACAAAAATATTGACGCAGGGAGTCAAGAGGAAATGAGGCAACCACAGACGACATAAATCCTCTTTGAGACACACTTCCTCCAGGGTTTGGTTTATTCAAACAATAGATACTTCAGGCCACATCCATATTTGTCTGTCTTGTGGGAGCCAGTTAGCAGAGGCCAAAAAATCTAGTGGTTTGATAACGGCATTGTCGAAAAAGGCACCGAGGGCTCGCCGTGGCAGAAGAGGCGTCTGTGTTTTGCATTTATTCTCACAGGGCTTGTTTTCAGTGTGAAATGTCAAACTTCCACAACTGTGTTTATCTGACCTGATTTATCTGGTGGCTGTGGTCTGGGATGAAAGTTTTACCCAATCATCATGAAGAAAAAAAAAATAAGAGTGACCTTTTGGTGAATCTCCTCCTACCTACTGTACTGTATAAGGGAAGGAAACACCAGGCCTCAGAGCTTTGGTTTTTTTTTCTCTCTCTCTCTTCTCAAAGATCCCCAATGTGATTGCAATCCCATCCGCAAGTTATGTGGTCCCATCCCCCTGCTGAGATGACTGAGTGCGTCTGTCGCTCACTCATTGTGAAACCTTTCCTCTACGGCTGCAGAGGACAGCTTTCACTCACCAGCTAAGCCTAAATACCAGACCATGTGCCCAAATGGGAAATGCCGCCACACATTAAAAAACCCCTGCAGTGATGAGTTTCCTGTGAGCCAGTATCTATTTATTACAAAAATATGGCTACCAAATACCACAATAAGACAAGTCATAGTTAAAGCGCCAATTTTTTTTTTTTTCTGTTCCTGTTTAGATTAAGATATACATAGATAACTTAATTAAACAACAGATGGGAATTTTCTTCCCATTAGGTTTTGAGAAAGTTTTATTTAGGGGATGACGTGATGACAGTTAATCATCTGATCTCTGACAGGTTTTAAAATAAATAAACCCCACAGTCAACCCATTTATCTAAACCATATTATTTGGAAGAAAAAAGCAAATGTTTGCTTGTTCCAGCTTTTTTGTAGTGCATATGATCTTATATCGAATATCTTTTGGACTGTTGGTCGGACAAAACAACTAGACACTTGAAGATGCTTAGAACACATCATTGTGTGGACTTTTCTAAGGTTTAATAATTGATCTATTAATAAAAAAAAACAGTGGACAGATTAAAGCTGGAAAAACATTGTGCTTTCTCTTTGTTACATTTCCAAAATTCAGTGTACTAGCAAGAAGGCAACAACACATCAAAGACTGAAATCACGCCCCCAAAATACATCTCAGACATTTATATCTTTATTTTCATGTCTGCGTGTATAACTTTAAGTGTTTGTATATCTTTATCAACATAAAAAGCTTAGAAATAAAAGCTAGATTCACAATTTGCTATCCAGACACCTTTCTGTCGGTGCATTTATTTTTAAAGAATACATATGCAGTTTTCTTCTTACATGCACTTTACCCTGTGTATGTGTAACTCTACCAGTGCACAGGACTCCGATGTGTCTTGTGTGTGTGTGTGTTTGTGACTATCAGGGCGTTGACGAGGTGGTTGTACATGGCTGATTCTACACGTAGGCCAACTGTTGTTGAGTCAAGTTTTTGGGGAAGCAGACAGCTCAATCAGCTTACATGCTTTCTGCCCTCTGGGCCACGGGTTCACCTCCTGTGCACGGTGCTTTCTGTCTGATCTGCTGCTTTGATGTTTGTATCAAAATAATCTCATCCCTGGGTGTTTGTGTGTTACAGGAGCATTGAAGGCCATGCAAAAGAAATACCCGGGGGGGGCCAGAGTGCGTTGAATGGCCGTAACATCCCCGAATTCAAATAGGAATATTTTTTGGATATGCCTTTTTTTAAATTTACACACACAGAGATAAGGTCTATGGTGCTATAAGAAATATTAAAGGCCACATGCTTTTTGAAAAGTGGGATGTTTTTTCCACAAATGTGCATTTAAGTTCACAGATTAAGCCACTTTTAAAGAACAAACTTGTAAAAAAACAAAACTAAATAAACCAACTAAAACACTGACACAAACTATAAGTGGAACTGTTCTCTCACATTTTTTTCTTTCTTTCTTCACTTCTTAAGAAACACAAGAATAGAATTTTTTGGTTGATCATACAATGGCAAAAAAAACCTTGAAAGTCCTTTTACTAAAGTGGGTCATAAGGTCACTCGACTTCCATGCCGTTTTCAAGGGTACTTGAAAGTGCCGCTGATGTGTAAACTTTATGCAGCACGTTGAACTCTCACTCTGTGTGTCATACAGCTGTGTCAAGAAACTACAACAAAGCCACTGTCTATTCCTTACTCAACACTTACACCCATGGAGGCAGCAGTTAACAGTTGTGACATCAAAGGACTGTGAAAATCATCTTCATTAGATTATCCTGCCTCACTTGTGTCAGTGACATGGCTGAGGCTGCTCTTTACTACTGAATTTGAATGAATAAATACTAGTGCTGTGACTAATGATTATGTTCATTGTTAATGAATCTGCCCATTCTTTTTCCAATTCATTGATGTATCTACAACATGTGAGAAGATAGTGAAAAACGGCCATTAACATTCTACACAGCAAGTGGTGATCTATTTAGATAACTTTTTTACTTCGTCCAAAACCCAAAGATATTCAGTTTACTGTTGTATATCACAAAGAGACACTACTTGAAGGGGCAGAACATAAAGAGCATTCAAATGTAGGCGCCTGAGTTAAACTGATAGTTTGACTTTAGTTACAATTTTATTAGACAGACACTACGGGACAAGGATAGAGGAAAGAAGAAGGAAAAAAGCAAGGAAACTCAGACTCAGCCAAAAAAACACACAAACCAACAGCGCACACTGTCTGGAAGAGGCGAGTCATCAGATGAGATCAGGCACAAACCAGAGCCCCGAGGCCGCTGCCAAATCAGCTCATTCCTTTCATCGTCTCTCAGAAGAGATCAAGCAGTCCGACTCCTGACCGTTTAAAGAACCATCGTTCACCAAAGATTATGGCTGTTGCGGCAAACACGTCTGAGAACTGGTTATTTATCAGCACTGATGACCAGTGTCCGCTCCGAGGGCTGACACAAAACACTTCAATAGTTCCCTCAGAAGTCTTAATGCATGCTGATGCAATTCTTCATTTAGGGCGACACAGCAGGAAAAGCCCAAAGTGACGACCTTTGACCCTTGCAGGCTTCTAACTGGCTGAAGATCAAAAATTCACCATAACAACTGCAGTGTTGTTCTGGTATTAATTCAGTTTTTTAAAATTGCGTTGACATTGCATTTCATCTATTTTTCGCTTACTCTTTTGTGACTTTCTTTAAAAAAAGAAAATGCTTGTTTTGATTTGTCAACAGTCCAAACCCCAAAAGATAATCAATTTACTACCCTAGAAGACTATGAGAACCAGCAAATAGTTTGACGTTTGAAACCAGAACGAAAGCTTCAGGCAGTGAAATGCAACGATTAAGTGATTATCAAAATCATTGCCTATTATTTTCTATTAATTGACTAATCATTTCAGCTCTGGACTGCAGAACAAAAAGAGACACAATGAGAAGACCAGGAGAGAAGAGGAGATGGATGGATGAATGGATGTGGAAATAAATGAGTGGAATGAGGAAAGGACAGAGTGATGGACAGATAGATGGATGGAGGGAAGAGTAGAGGGAGAGGTGCTCTGTCTCCTTCTCTCCCCTTTCATGTTCTAATTTATTCTGTCTGATTAATTCCTTTTACCCCAGCGGCTGGAGTGATTCCTCTGGATGTGCAGTGTGCCCCACCTCCCAGAAGCCCCTGCTCTCTCTCTCTCTCTTTCTCCCCGTCTTTCTACCGTACCCCTCTCTACCTCTCTCAGCCCACCTGCTGGGCTGGTCCCCTCTCTACATGCCATGCAGCAGTGAGGAAACAGAGCAGGCATGCTGTAACCGTGGCAACCATAACACCGCTACAACCGCGGGCCGCAAAAAGTCCCAGCTCTTGATCTAAGATGTGTTGCTCCACTTATTTCATTTGTGCGGACAGAACACACAAACACCGAAAAAAAGCAACATGGGTGCAGATTTCAGGAATTAAAGGGTCACTACACCCATAAATTACGAGAAAATATTTTTCACTTCCACTTCCACTTTAATCCGTAGAGATAGTTTTGGTTTTGGGTGACAAGGATTTGATCTGTCAGCACTAAAAGTAATCAATCAATTAATTGTTTCAGGCTGTATTTGGCTTTTGGACTGGTGGTCAAGCAAAAAAGATATTTTATGATGATACATTGAGCTCTAAAATTTTTTTCACTGGCATTCACATGCATTTTTCAAGTTTTCTGATGCTTCATAGACCAAAGTCTCAATAAATTAAACAATCGACAGTTTAATCAATGATAAAAATAATAATTAGTTGCAGCCTTTGTCTGCTACACTGGTCATTTTATGCATTAGCAGAATGTCAGTAATATCCATGAGTCTCTCCAGAGGGTTTTTAAGTAAGATTTTAGCCAAGCATCCAACCTCAAACGATAAAAAAATCAAACACAATCTAATCCTAAGTGACTGGGTCGGAGGGCAAGAGGTTGAATATGCAAACCCTGACACACTACATGATCATCTGTAACCACGGTGACCTGTCCAAACAGGTGCTACTGTGATCGCAAAACTGTGTCCATGAATGTTCCGCTGTGTTTATTCGACCAAAATAAACCACTTACACAGTTAAACCCAAAGAATTTGAGGTACACACACTTTGTTGCTTCTGAGAGTGTGTATGGTTGTGTGTTTAAATGCCTTTAAAAAACAAAAACAATAAATTGAATGTTATGGGACTCCTTTCACTAGAAGTGAACGTTTTCAGCCAGAGAACCTCAAATGGACTTGAAAACTATATGCTGGAGTTTCGTCCAAACACCTGGAAAAACAGCTTTGGTTTTCCTCTTGACTCTCATCTATCGTTATAAGTTGTTGTTACCACAAGTGGTTTGGCTTGGTCTCAGGGGGAATATGATGCTTTTCTGTGTGATGGATAACGCCTGCAGTCAGTTACTGTTATGCAGCTGCACCATTGTCCTTGAGCAAGAACCAGAAGCCCTGAAGTGAAAAACCCTCCGTTTAAAAAAAAAAAAGGTCTTACAAAATTTGATTTAATTTCTTAAGGTTGTCCTCTAAATGATTGTAAAGCACTGACAGATGGTAACTATGTACTGTTACTGTACTGATTCAATACAATTTGTAAAGAAGCGGGTCTTTATGAGAAGACCTGTTCAGATTTAGAGTTTCAGTGCATTTCACCCTCAAAGCACAGTGGCTTTGACTTGCGCTCACAAATTTGATCACATAATATCCTTCCTGTTCTGTCATCCCTGCTTTACCCTGGTGTGTTTTCAATCAAAACAAAGCAGAAATGCCATAAACATAATTTTAATCTCTGAGTTCAGTAGATAATCTCTGTGAATTGAGTCCAAGCCATGATGGTGAAACATATTCCCTTTTTTCTCTCTTTCTCTGTCTCTCTGTGCGTTGCTGAGAGATGCACTTCATGTGTTCGGCAAACATCCTAGCTGTAGTTTGAAGCTGGCTTGAATTATAGATAGACGACGCGAGTCACCCCGCTGCTTGTTTGTTTGTTCGTGACTTTGAGTAAGCAGAGGGAACGCAAGAGGAGAGACAGAGAGAGAGAGAGAGAGAGAGAGAGAGAGAGAGAGAGAGAGAGAGAGAGAGAGAGAGAGAGGGAGAGAGAGAGAGAGAGATGAATGGGATAGAGAGTGCAAAGGGAGACAGAGGGGAGGATGAATAAAAGAGAGAGGGGGTAGAAGAAGAAAGAAAGAGAAGAAGGGAGTGACTGCACTGGAGACAAAAAGAAAGAGAGGCAGAAAAGGAGATGCAGAGACAGATTAAGGAGGAATGGGAAAGATGGGCAGAATAACACAGCAACAAAAAAGGAGGAGGAGAAGCAAATCTTCAAGAACACTGTTAAGGTTGGGAGTTCGAATCCTACCAAGGCCACCCAGGGCAGCATGAACATGTTCATGGTACTAGGACTCAACTGGGGAAATGTTTTGACATTGAACAGATCAAAACAAAAATCAAAGTTACGTTTTTGTGTGCTATAGTAATATAAAGTTTTTGAGGATGATCCAATGCAGCTCCACAGAAGAAAAGATTAAGAAAGATAAAAAAGAAAACAGAATTAAAAATTAAACACAGGGAAAAATAAAAAATAAAACAGCGAAACACGCTGCTGCAATCGCCATCGTGGTGGCAGAAAACAGTCCGTTAAAAAGTCACCGTACCCGCAGCCATAATTGTTTGTTACCGAGCGCTGCCTTACATCATTGACCGCCCGTCCCTGTGCTGCAACTCAGCGGCGGTTCTTCTGAATCCAAGGGGGAACCCTCCTCTGCCCATCCAGATCACATTACACAGAGCTCAGGGCCCTGATGTGGCTTTAGATAGAGAGCATGCACACCCCGGCCCATAACCACACAGACCAGCTGAGTGCAGGCCCCGTCCTGTGGTCTCCTCGCTATGACAGAATATTTTTGAATGCCTTGTACATTCCCTAACTATACTCCCCCCCACCCCCCACCCCCCAACATGCTGCTCTCATTTAGATGGGTTTTTTATGAGGGAGGGAGTGGAGGGAGGGGAGGCATGGGTGCAATATATGCTGGTGGTTGTGACAAGTCTTCGCGCAGCGTTTCATCGGTTTTCACTTTTGGACAGAAGGTTCTGGTGTGTTCTGGTAGGAGTCGGGAGGAACCAAGGATAACTAATCAATGTCAGAGCTGAGGGTGGTGAGCAGATTGTAATTTTGTTTCCTGAGGGCAGGAATAAAGTTATTGGTACAGTCATTTTCTTTTCAGACTGTTAGCTCAACTCAAGAAGTAACCAAACTTGAGAAAAGCTAGTAAGAAGAACTTGTGGTTATATAAAAAAATCATTATCATCTTAATTTCATATATCAAAAGACTGAGGGCAGCACCTAACATATATAATATACATATTACATATATTTTTTTGTTTTTAGCACCAGTCTGGGTAAACTCAAGAAACTGCTTGTGTATGAAATCCCAGGAGATAAGCAGTTTCAGAAATACTCATCCATCTGGCACAATCATGACATGATCAAAAGTCACTGAAATCCTTTTTTTCCCCCATCATGATGTTTGATGTGAACGTGTGACTCTGACCTGTATCTGCATGATTTTACACACTGTACTTCATGCGTGATTGTGGTTAACTGCATAGTGTTCCTAAGTCAAAATGTAAGAAAAGCGGGAAAAAACCTGCTACAGTTTTCCTCAGCCCAACTGATCAGCTGACCATCAGTCCAGGATATTTAGTTTACCATATATGATTGAGAAAAGCATCAGATTTTCTGACTGGAGAAACTGGAACAGATAATGTTTTGCCATTTTTGCATAAAAGGGACTACTAGATAATGAGCTTTCATTGCTGACATTACAAAAGAAACAAAATATGTTGTGTTAGTACATTTGGTACAAACACATTTTGTCCTGTCAAACAGGAAGCTTCTGTACAACCATTAAAGTTGAAATCTTAATCTCTGTATATAACTGTGTTAATACAGACCCACATGTCATGTGTGTCTCATATCATTGCTTGAGGGAGGTAATGTTGTTGACCAGTCTTATTAGCAGTGCCTTTTAATGGATCAAACACAATTTGAAAAACAGATAAAAATAGGCTAATAAGCTGGAGAGGCCACGGATGTGGAGGAGTGTAAACCAAAACTAAAAAGAAAGCTGTGAGACTGAGATTTAGAAAAGACAGAGAGCGATAACACATGCACAGGTAAATATAGCAGTGAATACATGTTTGAAAATGTGGATAAATATAACTGCAATGTTGGAAGCTGATAAATATTTAGACAAATGACCTCTTACTGATGGATAAATAAAAAGGAAAAGTGCTGACTGATTACAAAAGGAACCTCCACACGAACACACACCACCCCATTACAATGTCGTCAGTCCTCACTTTTCATCCGTCTCCCTTCTACCCATCAATTAAATCCTTTCAACAGCCAGGTCTTATACTATATTAGCACCTACCTTCTCTCTGTCTCTGACGGTTTCTTTAATCTTCAGGGGTGTTCCCATTGATGAGCCTACTCGATTTGATGTTAGCCAACTGCTTTTATCTCCAGGGCTCAAAGAGGTGTTGGAGAGAAGAGATACTCCCGCCAATTTTTAACGTGCAGCTTCTGTTTCGTGCTTTAGGACAGTCTGTATATGCCTAGGGTGATCTGAGACCTCTGGATGGGTCAAGAGATGATTGACTGGCTTTGGAAATGTCACAATTAGTGTATCAGCCACTGTGACAGTACAGGAGGTGTTATGAGGACAACTAATTAGCCCTGCCATTTGCCAAAGTTAATCTAGTATAAATTAAGGTCAGAAGTTGATATCATTTGTTTGGTGGCATGGGACAACAACAAGCTAAAAGTCTGAAGAACACTTACTTTCTGCAGCCCGAAATAAAAAGAAAAAAAAACATAGCAATTTGAAATGTAATTAAGCAATTTTCATGTATATTTTCACCATCGCTTTTTACTAATGTCTCAAAACATAGTCTAAATATGGTATTATATTTGAAATTCCCAAATGTTATGACTGATACCAGTGTTACCTGGTGTAAAATCCCCAAATCAAATCAAAAGCAACAACATGATTGTCTGCACATTTTTCATGAGCTAGGCATAACACAGATTTGCATTATTGCCTACAGACATGTTTCAGCACCATGATTACTGTCATGCTATTCCCAGGGAAAGTACTTTATGCGATCCGTTGTGTTCATTAGAAAAAAAACATATTTTAAAGAGCAGGAATAAAATTACATCTTATAGTATTTGTCTATTTGAGTCTAGTGTAAACAGAGAGAAGACTGTGAGGAGAAAGAAAGACTTTGCTCTCAGTTTGGGGCAATAAACTGTGTTGATTTCGACATAACAATTCCAGAGTCATCTGTACTTTGGGAGAAGCGGCGAGGCGCTTCTACATCCAGCTGACCACATGTGGAGCTTGTCCAAAACCTGCGAGCCAGCACTGGTGTGTTCACCGCAGGCTGCATGCACGGGCCCAGGGGGCTCACCAGCCAGCATCAGAACCACCTGTCACCACTCACCATCTCTGAGGGCACAATGTTCTCTCTGTCACACTGTGCATGTGTGTGCATGTGTGACAATGTATTTATGTGTTCTCTGCATGTGTTGTGAACCCATTCTTTGGTCTATTTGGGAGTGTGTGCATCCGCAGTCTGGAAGAAAATTCAGTGTGTGTGTGTGTGTGTTGTATTTGAGGTGTGTTTTGTCTGCATGTGTGTGGATTAGGGTCCCCTAGAGGCATGGCAGGCCTGTGGTTTAGAGCGCCTGCCAGTTATCAGTTGGCTAACAGAGGGGTTGATATTCTGCTATCGATCATCTTGTACTAATAACATGGTGACTTGCCCACAGTGTGTAATTATCACCCCCAAAATAAAGTGGCCAGCTCTACTGGGGACCTCTGGTTTTACGTCAGCTTTTTTTGTCATCTGCTCACTCCTTGGCTCCGTTCTTACGTTCTTCTCGCTCACACAGGAGTTCATTCTATGCACCTTGCAAATCTTTGAACAATTTTCCCTGTGGGCGTCATGTGGGAACATGACCATAGATGATTTTCTGTCGAACACTCCTGCAATTTTTCCGTCTCAGGACCTGGTTTTGTAAGAGCTTCCTTCCACAACTGTGGTGGGAACAAAAAGCAGCAACAGTTGTGGGGTAAAGTGTTAAATTTATAGTCGTATGATTGTCTCCACAAGAGACTGCCCAATCTATCCGTAACCATGATGTTATGTGGGAAGAACTTTTCTCTGCATGGGAGAACCTATGACTGTCAAAAAAGACTTTTTTTAAAACCTTCAGTGTTGCCAGGCTAAGTGTTAAAAGGGACATTGTGTCTTTTAAGGTAAAGGATTCATACATGTACACATATAAAATCAATTAGCTGACTTGAAACTTTATGTAATCCATCAATCAGCCATCATTTGGACTGATGCAGTGCAAACATTTCAAGGAAAAAACAACAATGAAATAAAATTGTACAGCCAAATGAATTAGTTGGTTAAAGGATGGACAGAAAAATAAATGATAATTATTTAGTAGTTTAGTCATCTTTGAAGCAAAAATGATAAATGTCAGTGGTTACAGCCTCTCAGTTTTAAATATTTTCTGGTTTTTCTTATTCCATATGACAGTAAAATTAGTATGTTTGGTTTAGACTTGGTCAGCCATAACAACAATTTTAAGAACGTTACCTGTTACCTTTTCACAATTTTCTGATCATTTATAGACAAAACATTAACTGAGTAATAGAAAATAATAAGCAGGTAAATTGATGATATGAAAATAGTTGTTACTTACAGCCCTGAACAATTTCAGACTGTGTGTGTTCAGGCGATCGTTAAAAACTCGGTTTCAAGAGTCTGCTAATTGATCTTTACATTGTTCAACAATGAATGGCAGCCAGTGCCCAGCCTGCATTCAAACTTTCAGAAAAAACTTGGAATGTTTTTACTACTTTATTCTTGTCACTCATCCATCCATAACTCCATCCTCTTCATTTCTGCCCTCATCCTGCATTCTTCTGCACATCCCCTCCATCATTCTTATCCATCCTCCAGTCTATAAAAACGTCTGATGTTTGCGTCTGTGGTCATTTAGATTGTTTAGTCATGATTTGTAATGTAAATGTCTGGCTGCGTGTGAGCACTGCTCCTCTGGGCTTCCCCCTGAACACACACTAGCACAAGCACGGCTTAGTCACACATGCACACACACACATTGCATATTCGAGAGGACAACCAGCAGCTGCCTGGCTCAGCTCCGTTACTCCTACTAAGCCATGAAATTGTTCCCGGGCCTCTACTCTCAGTACTGGTCCATCCGAAACCAATGACTAACATCAGCAACCCTTATGTTTTCGCCCGCCTCGGCTCCAACCACCCTACGATGGAGCGATAGTCTCCACGCTGTGTCAACATGCAGCATAGACAACACTAGAAAACAAGGCCATGTTCCATTTTTTACATGATTCAATCATTCCACGAACCAGAAGAGCTTTCATGATGTAGCTCAACCCGGCAGCCATATTTAAGCTTTTGCTTTCGCCCAGCAGCTATGAGCCATTCTCAATGTACAACTTTGTCTCAGTTTCATTCTAGAATTAGGTAGCAAATGATTATATATTAATAAATTAATCTTTTAGTAACTTTTTCAGTGTATATAAATAATCAGAAAATAAAGACACATGACCATTGCAAGCTCTTGAAGATCAGGGGACATCTTCAGTTTGCCACTTCTTCTCTTGAAAACTCATAAATTCATCATAAAATTGTTGTTGATTAGTTTTCTGTTGATGGCAAATGTCACTAGGTTTGTGATGTAGCTGTAAAACTTACAAAGACGAGTTTAAGAGTCCATTCTTGACCCTTAAACAGCAGTTGACAAAACAATCTCATCTAAGGCCCTCTCCACTGCAGGCTGCATGCACGGGGCCCAGGTAGCCTCACTGCAGCAGCACTCAGAGAGACCGCCTGTCACCACTCACCATCTCTAAAGCACAATGCCTTCTGTCACACTGTGCATGTGTGCATGTGTGACAACCTATTTATGTGTTTGTACTGTATATGCATGTTATATGAGAACCTATCTCTTTTAGTCTATTTAGGAGTGTGTGCATCCATGATCTGGAAGAAAATTCCAGTGTGTGTGTGTGTGTGTTGTATTTGAGTGTGTTTTTGTCTGCTGTGTGTGTGTGGGATTTAGGTCCCCTAGAGAGCATGGCAGGCCTGTGGTTTACAGAGCCTGCCAAGCGTTCAGTTGGCTAACAGAGGGGTTGATATTCGCTATCGATCATCATCTGTACTAATAACATGGTGACTTGCTCCACAGTGTGTAATTATCACCCAAAATAAAGTGGCCAGTCTCTACTGAGGACCTCTGTTTTAAATCAGCTTTTGTCATCTGCTCACCCTTCTCGGCCTCCGTTCTTCTGCTCTTTCAGTTTCTCCTCACACAGGAGTTCATTCTATGCACCTAACGCAAATCTTCAGACAATTTTCTCCTGTGGGCCATGTGAACACCATAGATGGCTCTTCTGTGTCAGACACTCCTGCAATTTTCCGCCTCAGGACCTGGTTTTGTATAGCTTCCTTCCACAACTGTGGTGGGAACAAAAAGCAGCAGCAGTTGTGGGGGCAGTAAAATTTACTGGCACGTATGATTGCCCACAGAATGCCCAATCTATCCGTAACCATGATAAATATGTGGGAAAAGACCTTTTCCGCATGGGAGAACCTATGACTGTCAAAAGACTTTTTTAAAAACCTTCAGTGTTGTACAAGTGTTAAAAAGGGACATTGTGTCTTTTAAGGTAAAGACCATGTACACATATAAAAATCACACTAGCTGACTTTAAACTTTATAATCCATCAATCAATCCATCATTTGGACTGATGTAGTGCAAACATTTCAGAAAAAACAACAATAATGAAATAAAATTGTACAGCCAAAATGAATTAGTTGGTTAAAGGATGGACAGAAAAATAAATGATAATTGTTTAGTAGTTTAAGTCATCTTTTAAAATGATAAAATGTCAGTGGTTACAGCCTCTCAGTTTTTAAATATTTTCTGGTTTTCTTATTCTGTATGACAGTAAATTGAATATGTTTGGTTTTAGACTGTCAGCCATAACAAGCAATTTAAAGACGTTACCTATTACCTTTTCACAATTTTCTGATCATTTATAGACAAAACATTAACCGAGTAATAGAAAGAAATAATAAGCAGGTAAATTGATGATGAAAATAGTTGTTACCACAGCCCTGGAACAATTTCAGACTGTGTGTTCAGGGCGATGGATTAAAACTCAGTTTCAAGAGTCTGCTAATTGATCTTTACATTGTTCAACAACAATGGCAGCCAATTGCCCAGCCTGCATTCAAACTTTTCAGAAAAACCCTGAATGGTACTACTACTTATTCTTGTCACCATCCATCCATAACTCCATCTCTTCATTTTCATGCCCTCATCCCCTGCATTCTTCTGCACATCCCTCCATCATTTCCTGTCCATCCCTCCAGTCTATAAAAACGTCTGATGTTTGCGTCTGTGGTCGGCTGGAATTGTTTAGTCGGATTTGTAATGAGAGCACTGTCTTCTGACGCCCCTGAACACACACTAACACAAAAGAACGCTTAGTCACATGCACACAATATTACTGCATATCTAGAGGACAACCATAGCTGCCTGGCTCAGCTCACATCTTCTACTCAGTTTTCATAATTGTTCCCGGGCCTCACTCTCTCAGTACTGGTCCATCCGAGCCGTACAACCATCAGCAGCCCTTATGGCTCGCCCGCCTGGCCCAACCACCCCACGATGGAGACGAGGTTCCGCACAAATATCTAGCATGCATGGACAACACTAGAAACAACAAAGATACATGTTCCATTTTACATGATTCAATCATTCTAGTCCAGAGAGCTTATGTGATGTAGTTTCAACTGCAGCTATATTGGCTTTTTGCTTTTTTTCGCCAACGTTTGTAGGACATTTCTCAATGTACAACTTTGTCTCAGTTTCATTCTAGGGTCGAGAGTAAATGATTATATATTATTAATTAATTAGTAACTTTTTCAATTAGTTTATAAATAATCAGAAAATAAAGACACATGACCATTGTAAGCTCTGAAGATCAAGGGACATCTTCAGTTTGTTACTTCTTCCATGAAACAATAAATTCATCATAAAATTGTTGTTGATTAGTTTTCTGTTGATGAAATGGCTTGTGATGTAGCTGTAAACTTACAAGACGAGCGTCAGAGTCCATTTCTTGACCTTAAAACAGTAGTTGACAAACAATCATCTAAGGCTCCTGGAGCTTTGATCATATCACACATCTTCATCAAAGGACAAAGTTTGCCCATCTGTTATGGAACTGTTTTTTTCTGAGCTCTTCCAGGACTCCTCATCAATGTTGGCTGAAAATTTAAAAGATGAGAATCACATGACAAGATCAAAAAGGTCCAGAACAGCTATAGCTAAACAGACCTTAAGATGAGATTGTCTTGTCAACTTATAGAGACATACTTTGGTGCCATTTGAGATGATTCATGGAGGCACTGAGTTTCCTCAGTGGTGCAGTAAGCAAGACTTAACTGTTCATAATCAATTGGCAATAAGTAACACTAGGCAAGCAAGTCTACAGCGCATTTTTTGGACATTATTGATTCACACAAACTGACCAACAAAAACAAGCTCTGTCTGCATCTCATCTTTTTACTCATGATGTCTCTATTTATTTGTTTCTTTTAGTCTGAAAGTCCCTCCTATCTTCCCCTCACTCCCTCACCCTTTAATCTCAGTCCAAAAGAAACATGGTGTGGAAACCAAAAACCAAGCAACTCAACTGAGGCCAAACCAGAGATCACTGCTCCCCATCCTGACTCCTTTCCCTTTCCTCCCTCTAGCTACTGCATGTGATGTCAGCTGTAAAGCAATTTAACAGGCTCCTCAACCCATTATCACTGGATCAAACTCATATGTTTCCATGACTGGTTCATGACGATGCACCCCATCTACTGCCAGCGTTATAAGATAATTTGATGTCAGGCAAATGTTTCTGAATTTCCTGACGCCTGCTTTGCTCTTCTGCTTATCTGGTTTTTGATGCAACACTTTAACACCTGGGAATGTGACTCAAACGGACGCCTCCATGACGACAGCTGATGAATGTGTTAATTTTGGGAACATCTCGGGTTTCCTCCACCCTCTTGTCTCGTTGATAAGTCTCAAAAGGACTGAAGCATCCACAAGATGCAAAAAAAATTATCTTTAAAACTTAAATTTCAATCACATATGACAATCTTAAAAAACACTGTTGCAGGTGTAATTATCAGTAATGTTGACTTGAGGTTCCCATTAAAAAAGCTTTAATGCAGATCTTGCTGAATTGTAATTTTCTCATCATACATCTTAAAAACGTCACAATGGCATTTTAGATTTATTTAATATATATTTTCTTTTCATCTCTAGGTGTCATGAATGATTTTCCGTTGTAGGTCAGATACTTTTGCAGGCAGTAACCTCTCCTCATTTAAAGCAGCAAAAGGGAAAAAAAGGAGATGCAGTTGAGCAAGTGAACCTTTAAAATTTTCCACCAGCAATACAAAAGCAGCACACAGGGAGGAGCAGTGTGTGTGTGCGTATGTTTGTGTATGTGTGTGTGCTGTTCAGGTGACAATAAGACTCGAGGCCTTTATTTTCCATGGTAAACCACAACAGGCTTAACCTCGCTCAACTGTACACAACGAACACAGGCACACACGCACACACAGAAAGACATGATGCACTTGCACACACACACACAGAGAGCTGCACCTCAAAGAAGACCCTCAGTAAATTTTTTAGCATATAAAAATGGAAGTCTCTCTTTTTAGCTCTGCTGAAGTTGGTAAAAATCTGTATCTTGCCATAGGCAAAAACAATAGTCACATTTATAATATCCAGATTATATTCATGTAACTGCATCTCACATTCATCTGGCCTGTTTTGTCACAAAAAGCTAAAGATCATGCTGGAAAACAAGAGAAGCATTAAATGAGGGGGAAAAAACTATAATAAAAATGCACATTACCATTTACTGGTCCCTGTGTTGAAGTCTTTATTAGTCCTAAGACCTTTGCTGACAACCTTTATTTTCTAAATGGATCTGATTGATTAAGTGTGTAACTGTGTTTCTTAGATGCTAGAGGCAAACAGAGGAGGAAGTATTGGTAGATAAGATAAGAGTGAGGAGGGGGAGGGTAGTGCGTTTTTGGATGTGGGGAAAAAGGAAGACGGAAATTTTACTTTAATACGACCAATGTTATAAAAATATATTTTTTTCTGTATATACGTATACATGTTTGCAGTTCTATGTGTATGTATGCTCACATCTGTTATTTATCATTGTTTTCATTTTTTTTTAGCTTCACTTATTTATCATAATAAAAATCATGTCTTTTTTGAACAACTTTAGTTTTAAATTCAATCCATCCTCCTGTACATGCTGCAGTCTTGTTTTAATATACTTGGAATAATCATGCTGTAATTATTCATTAATAATCAGTATTTCTCATGCTAATAATCCCTAGTTACTATAGGTCTACCTTTTTTGAATGAGGACGTCTCATCTTGGAATCAGACTCTTCTAAACAAACTAAGTGGCAGCAGGGTGTCTCCAGGGACATTTGGGGACTTTCTTTCCCTCTGTGGTGAAATTCACAAAAAAAAAAAAAAAACAGAAAGCGAAAAATAAATCAACAGTCTTCTTCATAGCTTCCTCTAATCAAAACAGCATACCACTGACTTGATGTTCGGCTAATGGATGCTTAATTGAAACCAGTATTCCCACTATTGGCCTGGGATTAATGTGACTCTGCGGGGGGATCAACTGGAGCCTGGATGGCACTCACGCTGCGCTGCTTGTTTGTGACAGTGTCAGAGTTATGGCTGCCTTTAATTGGCAGTATTAAGACTGCGGGCACACTTTTTAAAGAAAAGCAGAAAGGAAATTAGAACGAGAGATGAGGTGAAAGAGAGAGACGAGGGGCAAAAGAATGACTGCGAGACAGAAAGAACGAAAAGGAGGGGTGACGGTCGCCTTGCTCTGCAGCGCAGCAGGGGCATGGGGGAGGTGGTGGGGAGTGAATGAGTCCTCTGGGGTCCTGACAATGGGCTGACTGTGCCTGTGCCTGCTGTAAATCTGCTTCTGTCTGGGGGGGAGAGTCAGCAAGGGGACCATAAAAACGTCATAGATGGAGTCTGCCTGTCTGACTGAATGTCTGTCTGTCAGAAAAAGAGCCTCATCTTCTTCCATTCCCTCTGAATGAAAGTCGCCTAATCAATGGCGCCTGGATGCATAGTTTGATCAAAACAAACAACTTCTCATCTGTGCATCATATTTATTGTTGGTTTCTTCATCAATAACTTTTCTGTCACTTTTTGGTGGTTTCAACAATCAGAATCAGAGTTCATTTGGCCAAATACAATGAGCATGACCTGAAAATGTTTTCAGCAATGTTGCAGAGATGTACTGATAGCTTTATAGTGACATGCAGTTGAGTAATATGAGGCGTTATAGAATAATGCAGCTGCTCAATTCTACAAAAATCTAGTTTTCATACTGTACTTTCCCCAAATTTCTAGTAACCCTGAGGGACATTGAAGTGAACTAGATAACTCTTCTTCTACATAGAAACCAAAACACAGGATTGATCAATATGACTGTTGCTGATATTTCTGATATAAATTAAATTAGTCAAGATAGACAATATCCAACCTGCCTAAATTGGATATTTTTCCCTCTGCATGAACATGGTGGTAACAATAACTTAAAAACCCACTCTCCAAACACACACACACACACACAAACTTAGCATTGGTTTGCTATTATCTTGGTTTTCTATTATCGTGTTTCAGTGTGCAAAATGTGCAACTTTCTTGTCCAGGTGCTGAGTCCACTGCAACTACAAGGTTTCAAGCCCAAATTGTATTCTTCTGTAAGAACCAATTGGGCTTGAAAAGTTCTACTTTCAAGTGAGACCTTCAACGACGTGATAAGGCAATGGGAGGCCAAGTTTGAAATCTGTACCAAAAGCCAGGTATTTTTTCAGAAAGAAATTTCAATTTGTGAAGATTCACCACTATCTGCATGTGAAGAATGAATTCAAACTGGAACGATTTAAATGTGGTAAGACTATGAAATGTCTCTCTGATTCTTTCGCAGCATTCGTGAGGGGGAAAATCCTCATGAGCTGTGGTTGGCCCAGTTTGCTATCTGATATTTAATAAAAAGCTTTATATATGTGTAATAGAAAACAGAAGCTACAAAAGAGAGGCATCCTGTCACTCAGTGCAGCCTGGGGGGTGGGGTGGGGGGGTGGGGTGTGTGTGTGTGTGTGTGTGTGTGTGTGTGTGGGCGTGATCTATCAAAGACAAACAAAGTGAAAACGATTCAGCCTCGATCATTTTGGCTGTGGCAACTCTGCTGCCCACTTTGGTTTCTTCAAACAAATCCACTTCCTATTGCTGAAAGTAAAAACTGACTTTCGAGATTCGAATTAGCCCTGGATTTGTGTTCCTTTTCCTTGAGTGCAGTGGTGAAACGGTTAAAGGTGTTCGTAAGGTGTCAGAGTCTGTTTCAACTGGGGCTGTGGTTTTGTTTTACCAGGTGCACAACGCGGTTACCAGCTTCTCATTGTTTACTGCTAACTCCCTTCCGCTACTGCAGTTATCTTCTCCTCCTTCATTGTTCTTTCTTTCTCTCTCTCTCTCTCTCTCTCTCTCTCTTTCTCCCTCCCTATCAACCTTTCTGCCTCTTTCAAGTTGTCTCAAGACTCTTTTTGCAACCACTTTCTCCTCTTTCTCCAATATCTTTTTCCTCCATCTGATCAACCCAATCTGTACCCATCTGATAAATCAGATGATGTGTTTCTTTTGTTCTTCACTTCCTGCCCACCCACCTCTTCCCTTTCATCTGTCCTTGTGTGCATACAGTGTTTCCCACATACATGTCCTGTACTATGTGCAACACCTACACCGTCACGCACGCCCACACACTGTCACACACACACGCACACACACACACACACACTCATTCGCAACCACAGTGCAGAGCACATCACAGTTGCTCTAGTTTTTGTTCGGCCCTGAAAAATGCTCACACAAGCCGATTTACCACAGCACCTTCTCACACACCTACACGCACACTCAAAACACTGATTAAAAATGCTTTATGAGCTCCATTACTTCCTGAAACTAAACAAACATCGTCACTTAAGCATCTTGTTTTTTTGTTTTTTTTCTGTCTTCCTTTTAGCATTCCACCCATCTTCACCCCTCCCTTCCTCTTACAAGACATCACCCCCCCCCCCCCCCCCCCCCCCCCCCCCCCCCCCCCCCCCCCCCCCCCCCCCCCCCCCCCCCCCCCCCCCCCCCCCTCCCTCCCCCCCCCCCCCCCATTTCCTCAAGGCCACCCCATTCCTGACACAATTATCAGAAGCACGGTCAACATTTTCTCCATGTTTTTGTCTTCTCTCTCCATCATAGAATGAAGGCCGATGGGAGAAATACGCTCTCATTGCGTGCCTGTCTGTGTTTGTGCCTGAGTGTTACATCTCTTGAAAGCCTGAGGGTTTTCTCTCTGTAGACCTACAGAAAATGTTCCCATGACCACAAAATGTGGGGATGGGTGTCTTTCCCTACTCTACAAAACAGGGAGAAACAAAGGTAGGAAATCTATTTGACGCATGGCCGAGCTCCTTTTAGGAAACCTGTTGAAGAGGGAATTCCTCCCTCTCCCTTTTCTGGCTTAAAAATGACATTAACACATGGATACAGTGCCAAAACATATGAGCGTACGCAGACTGAAGACATCAAATTGCATACACACCTCTAACAGTAGGCTGCTTCACATTCACCTGGGGCCCATTTTCTTTCTTCCGTGCGGTCCTCGAATGGCACAATACGGTCCTTTTAACATCACTAATATAACTACTTCAAACTTGGTCGCTGACACGCTAAGTATCACCAAACCTTTGGCTTTACAGCACAAAGCAGGAAGAGGGCGCTGGTCCTGTCGCTAAAGCTGTGAGAGATACCATGCCAGACCCTTGACTGGAAACAGGACAGGTATTGGTATTTGTGATAAGACACACACAGCTTATGGAAAATTTTATCTTATTTTTAGGTACCACTAGAACTAACAATATCACAAGCTAGCATTGGGTTTAGTGATTCTGAAAACGAGACAGAAACCGCGATACAACAAATTTTGTTAATATTACACATTATACCCATTTTACTGTCTTCCAACTTTTTTGGTCAAACTGTGATTGGGTGATCACACTTGTAGCAAAAGTTAGGCTGGTTTAAGCAGCTCAAGATGACAATGAGAGTGCACATGTGAATACAACACAGAGTGGTGCATTTATGTGCTCTTGTGTAAAAAACTCTCTCGTCAACAAAATAGCTTTCTTACACTACTCAATACAACTGTCTAAATTATGACAAGTTTTTACGGCACTCATATCTGAGAAGTAAAAAACCAATACCTCTACCAAAAGGAGAAATGTAACTTCTGGTAACACCAAAGTTGTCTTATTTACACGTTTTATATGTGTTGTCTTAGTTCCTAGTGAGGAACGATAGCTTTGCCGGATAGATTTGTTTGGTTAACCAAAATTAAGGAATCAGGTGGGTTTGTTCAGAGCTGGAAAACTGGACTTCTGGAGAGCTGCATGCAGTCAGTGGGGCTATGGTAGGTGTTGTTGTTCAGGAAACACTGAAACACAGTGTACTGCTATCTATCTCCACACATATCAAACACACAATATTTGATGTGTGGGCTTGAATAATGTAAACAATCTCTTTTCCTGATAAGTTTCCTTATTTGTAAAATTCCAGATTGCATTACAAAAGGGTAACACATTTAAGGAAAATGCAACAAAGTATCTTAGTGGACAGCAGTAAGCTCAAACTCTACTGGAGGGATGAACACCATGCTTCTGATCTGGTGACTGTGAAGTCATATGTGTATCAGTGTTATGATTCACATAATTTTCATACTGACCAATCATAGCCTGTATGGAAGCATCTGCAGTTGTTGTGTCTCCACTCATTTAATCTGAATTTTTTGTCTTTAATTTGTCACCAGCCTGCATAAATCAGACCAAGAATATGACTGACAAGAAGCATTTTGCAACACTACATATGTGCACAAGTTAAACAGTTACTACTAACTATAGCAGGGAAACAAGATGAATAAAACATTATTTCTTGTCAGCGACTGGTAGGGGTCTTGTTGTTAAACTGTTGCTGCGTTGTGTGTGTACATGATATATGTTAGTGTTTCAGGGTGCATGAGAGAAGGAAGGAAGTAAAGACATACAGTACTGCTTACACTACTATGTGTGTATGTGAGGATAGGACTGTACTTATGTGTTTTTCTCTGTGTGGTAAATGTGCGTGTGATTTCAGTATACATGTGTAAACTCAGTATTAGTAGTATGTTGCATATATATATATATATATATATATATATATATGAAGTGCATGAGGGCAGAGACTGCCTCCTTCCCTCAGCAGATGAGTATCATATGAGGGAGGATTAGACTGACGCTCCTGTGTGTGCATGTGCATGTGTGTGTTTGAGATCACAGCCATGTGTGCTGGGCTGCTTCATGCGGCTGTGGAGGCTCCAGCTGGTCTGGGCAGAGCCACGGGCACGGGGTGGAGAGGGGCGGAGGAGGAGGACGGGGTTTGAGTTTCATTTAGTGACTATTTTTATGAGCACTATTTTAATAAAGTGCATATTAAAATGATGATAAAGGTCAGGCATGGAGGCTGAGGTTTGGAGGGTGAGATGGGCGGAGGATGAGGGAAAGGTCATTATAGGACATTATCAATTGCTAACATCAACACACCAAATATGTATTTTTCACACAGGAAAACACATAATGATGAAAATTTATCTGCAAGATAATCCTCTTGTCTGTTTTTGAGTCAGTGATCAGATAAACCACACAGACAGTTACCATGGCATTCACATGACTGACTAAGGAGGATGTCAGATAAGACTTTAAAAGAATCAATCAACAAGATCCTTAAGTATACCATATATACACTCACAGAAGGGCTGGATGATACACCCTAAAATCTGTAATCACATTACATTTCAATATTCATGTCATGAAGCAAATCAGTACATGGTGCTGGCTTAGTTTATAGTTAATAGTTTTATAGCTTGTATGGATGAAAGGAATAGTTTGAACTTGTTCACCTTCTGGCAGAGAGTTAGATGAGAAGATTAATACCACTTTCGCATCTGTCTGTTAAATATAAGACTATTGCCAGCAGCCAGTTAGCTTAGCTTAGCACCTGATACAGACTGGAGGGAACAGAGGGAAATGGCTAGCTAAGAAAATGTTTAGCATATACTCTTCTGTAAAGCAGTGCATTGAGGTATTCATGCTTTGGTTTTGCACGATTAAACGAACAAGATGTAGCATGTTCATAAGTGAGCTTTAAAGGTGTTTATAGGTGGGTTCTGTAACCGTCAAACTGAGCCAAGCTAGCTGCTTACCAGTTGAAAGGTGTCATAAGAATAAATGCAGATAAAATGTCACAGATTTAAAAAACTTCAATATATCATTCACTGTTACCATGTGATTTTGGGTACCTTAATATTAATAAACATAACATGAGAAATGTCCCACAACACTGGCTGCACATTAAGAGGCCTCATGTAGTGCTAAGACTGACAAACCCTACTCCTACGTATGCTTTGCTTTCATTACAGCTTTTCACTTAACAAACAGTCAAGTAGTCCATTGAAAGAAAATGAATTGGCAATTATACTGCTAATCAATTAATTATTCAATAATTGTTTATGTATAAATGTGAAAAATTCACCTGTAATTAATGTGAGTATTTGCTGGTTTCTTTTTCCTCTTTGACATTAAAAAATATATCTTAGGGTTGTGGACTCCCAGACAAAACAGGCAATTTGAATGCGTCAGCTTGGGCTTTGGAAAACTGCGATGGCCATCTTTTTAAATATTTCATGACATTTTAAGGACTAAACAATGAATCGATTATTATTTGCTGCATAAACAAAACACTCTCATGTCCCCTTCATAAAAACTGATTTATTCATAGAGATCACAGGCTCTTTTTTAGTATTTGTGTTGTTGGATTTCTACTGTTGTTCTTATAAAATACTTGCACTGAGGGACTCACAATTCAAGCAGGAGTGGATAGATACAATTAAATTCTCAGATATAAAAAGCAGCACACAGTGAGAAAGAAAACAGGACAGAGAGTTACAGTTTCCTCTCAACACTGCTAAAGATAAGGCACTGTCAGTCAGAAAATGAGTAGAAATGCATCACATGGTCCAATCTTGAAATTACTGTTGGTACAGTAATAATCATCAATCAAGAACAAGACATACCCACCAGGTGAACAAAACATGCACACAGGCACTTATGAGAATTAAAAAGTACCATCCTATTCCAGATCTACACTCAAAATACACACAAACACAATACACACACACCTCCATCTCTCAGTAGGAGATAGTAAACAGGTTGTAAATTTCCTCACAGCAATAGATGAAACAGGCAGATCACGTGGCAAACTGTCATGGACAATAATATGGGCGTCACACTGACTCTGTTTGCAAACAGTAGAAGCCCCAGCACACAGGCAAACAGACTAAAAGTGCAGGTTTATAAATATAAAAGTCAACATGAATGGAGGTTATTGACTAATACCTGCATTTCATATGTGCTAATTTTGGTCTAGCAGATAAATATGTGGAGAAGGTTATTTTTGAATTTTTTGAAATTTATTCTGGTCATTTCTTTGGAAAAGAAATCTGTTTTTTTTTTAATGGTTTCCTTTTTTCGAAAAGTATTATGTATTATGTATGTGTGAGCGTGTTGCTATATATGGAGTGTAAACCTCTACTAATCTAGAGAGGTAGTGACTGCTTTGTGAAACTGTTTAACAGGCTCATTATTGACAGTAATGAAAAGGAAATGAAACAAGACTCTAATTCCCACAGGTCATGTGATTTCTTAAAAAAAAAACTTCTCTCAATCTCACAGAAACCCACAGAGTATAATCACCTGAATATCACTTGATTTCCCACAAAACAGCTGCAAACTTGCCAGGAATTTGATTTCCCATTGAATCAAAATTTTACATTTTATATGCATCTTCCCTAGTTTTGCTTCAGTCAAACTAAAACATTTTTAAAACACTTGGGACAATGTTAAGTGGAAAAAAATGTTCTTAAAAAGACAACAGGATGCTAGAAGTTTCTAATGATAGAAATACAGCTTCAGAGTTTGATTAAATTGATATAAACTTTGTAGTTTATTCGAGCAAAGTGAAAGTGCTGGGTGTAATTAATAAAAGGAAGTGGATGCAGGCACAAGCTCATCACAGATTTATCAATACATGGAGTTACATCTGCTTGATATTGTCTAAATATCAATGTTTTTCCATGAGAAAAAAGTAAAATCAATATATCTGCAGGTTCAAAGACAAATGACCAGTTCATGTGGTACTGGTGCCTTGTTTTTACAATATTAGTACACGTTTCTGAATTTAGTTTCCCTAAGGCTTCTTAATTGTCTATTCAAACAAATGTACACATAACAAAAGCCAGTATTTCCACTTCAAATGTTACATGATACATGCAGGCAGAGATTTCTTCGATAGTGTACTTTGAAACCTCTCTACTGACCAGGGACACAGGAGGGAGGAGGGTTTCGACATCTTTACAGGCTGTGAGTGTAGCCCACTGACCTACAAAGTCTGTGTTCACAGGTCTTTTTTAAGTGGCCACCCAAGCAAAGCAGTGCCGTGATCACGCTGGTGAGAAGCCGAACATCCAAATGTGAAAACAATGACAGAGTAGGCTACACACAAGGTCATCCCTATTAATTGCTTACAGCAGCTATTGATTATTGATTATTGATTCAAATTCTTATCACATTATTTTGTTAATAAAAGACACCAAAATGTGCTGAGAGGAAAAACTTCCCTTTTAAGCAGATTCAGACATTCATCATCATTTATTATGAACTGACACAGGAAATCTAAACTTCTTTTTACTGGACAAACTACCATTAGTAGATTACAGGGAAGTATAACTATGATTGAGGACATCAAGAGCATTGTGGTCTAATACCATTCTGCAGGAAATGCTTTGTCACATTTTAGCAAACTTGCATGAAATAATCTTAACAATACTTTTTAAGATTCATGAATTGGAAACAAATTCCAATCCAGAACCAAAAGGTTGAGTGTTTAAACTGTGCTATAAATTATAATGATATTGTTGTTTTCATAATTTCTTTTAAATGATCAACAAACTTCTAACAAACTAGGTGTGAAGCATGAATGAGGAGGTACATGTGACTATACTTTGATATCTACTGGTGTGTGTGAGAGACAATGCTGTCACTGATTAACTACAAGCTGAGAACACACATCTGGGAGGCCTGGACAGCTCACTCTGTAAACAACAACACAGGGGAAACTCTGCATGGTTTCGCTCCACCGGCCAATGACTCACCTGGGTGCAACTCACACACGTGCGCGCACACATGCACCTACTGAAGACCTCACTGACAAATGCTGCGGCCCAAACAAAGAGTTCCTTCTCAAAACTCGCCCTTTTGTCTTCTGTCGCCGTCTATATCTCTCACATCCTCCTCTTATTAAACATTCGGTAAACAAAGCCTGTCTAACTTAAATGTGGTCACTCTTTCTCAATTTAACTAAAAGTGCTTGGTGTTCTAGAAATCAATTCATGGTGGAAAAGAAGACATGCAACTTTATAACTTTAAAATGATGCCCTTCTGGCACTCTCTCCAACAATAAACAGACTTATTACAAAACAAAAGGTGACTCAAACGCAATTCTCAACTCGTCACTTGACCCCTGTGCACCCTCCTCAAATCCCAGCAGAAAATAACTTGTACTCACACCTTCCAGTATCAAGAGAGAGGATCAGCGAACTCAAGAGAGTGCACTCTACTGTAAATCTTTCTGGAACAGAGGCTATTGCACAGCTCAACCTCAAAACATGTTGGAGGATTTTCAATCATGTCCCGTTGTGCCATAAAGTGGCAAATCCTCACATTTGAGATGCTGGAATCCGAGAATATGTGGCATCTTGATAAATGACTTAAATGATGGAGTGATTGTTAAAACTCACAGTCTGAATTTTGTCTGACCTGCAGGCTCCATACAACTGGGTCAGATTTAGTCCGACATGCTACTTTATGGCACAGCTGGAGACGACTTAACAGTGTCAAAATGGAAGATGGCCACCAAAATGAAGCTGAAGCTCTCACATTTTGTTTCAGTGGCTGACGGTGGCAAAAGTGAAAGGCAGATGGAAAAAAAAAAAAAAACCTCCAACACGTTTGACCTCTAGCATCCTCTAAGTGACAGGAAGTGTGGGAGGAATTATGGGAAATGTGGTCTTACTTTAGAGAAACACTAGCACTAACAACACCACATGAGGTTACCAACCGTCTCGACTTCTGGCATTTATTTTTCCTCATACTACCTGCAGCAAGGTATTACAGTTAGTTTGGTGTTCTGCCCAGAGATGGTTTGTGTAAACAAAAAGAGTCAACACAGAACATTTTGTCTGTATCGACGTGTCTGAATGTACAAAAAGAGAAAAAAGAGTTAATAACATCAATCAAACAAACCCACACTTCCTTTGCCAACACCTGTCTTTTACTGCTCCGCCGTTTCCCCCGTCCCACCTTCCCTATGTGCCGGAAAGAAATAAGTGGAATGAATAATTACAGGTATAAACACCTCGGGGCCATCCAAAGGGGTTTTTTCCTCTTCTGATATTCTTTTAAACATTTCCGCCTCCTCAAATCATCTTCTGAACAGTTTCTTAGGTGCCCTCACAGCCCTGTACTTCAAAGCCGGCAGGGCGATGAAGAAGCTCCTATGGTCATTTGTATTTTAATCTTTTCCCCCTCCCTTTCCCTCCCTCTATAATGCTCTCTTTACCTATCTAGCCCTCCCCCTTTAAACTCTCTCTTTACAGTTTATTTATCTGTCTACATCCAAATTTATTTTGATCTTTTGCCCATATTTGTGGTCTCTCTTCGAAGTAGTCTAGCTGAGAACATGCCAACCAGTGACAAACAAGTCCACACACACTTAGTAATAAAACATCTTTCCATGATGTTCCTCACTGCATGAGAAACCCTGTTTTTTCAAACAACAATTAATTTGGTGTCTTTTTTTAAAAAGTACTCCAGGATAATGAGACCAGTGTATAATGTTACAGCATCGACCTTGCTCGTACTTCTTTTCAAGGCTTAAAGGCTTATCGGGGTCGAATATGTTGCTATTCATGTATAATAAATACAAAATAATGCGACAACAACATAAGATATTACATGTGATGTGAACGAGGAAACGTCTCCTGCGCACTCATGATCTCAACAAGAGGAACATGGATTTTTGTGAGTTTGCCAGTGAGCAACAATGGAGATTTGCTGCCTAATCGTCAACCTCATTTGACTCAATAATCTTAGACTTTATACAACCATAATCTCGCACTTACATACATTGCAACAATGGCAAGTTAAGACTCTGCCAGTTCCTCCACCCCACAGCTCTCTTACACATGGGAAACTCCAACATAAGTAGCTTTTTAAAAACTTTTTCACTTGGATAATATGGATGGGAAGTAACATGGATGCTATGTTAAACTTCTTTCCTTGATATACAGTACAGCTACTGTATATATTTTAAAGAATAGTCCTTAAAACAATACGCAGAGATGCAAGGTTTCCATCCGACCCCAGGTTTTTTTGCCTTATAGTGAAAGCTGCTTTTCTTTTAGGCCTCTTAAATCCAAGCGGCAGGGTCCTTATCGTAGCCAGTCAGAGGCAGGGAGGCCCCAGTGCTGCTCATCCCAGCCCCTAGGTCTGTATGAAGGGGGGATTAGGGAGGCCTCAGCCTGTGTTGCTGCCATTGTTTACCAAGGGACTAGGGGCTGGCTGAACAACCCCCCTGTCAACACTACAATACAATGGGAAACAAGGAAGTGGCAAGATCCTAGAGACTTGCACACACACATGCCATTCCCTTCATCTTGGAGGATCGACCTGGTATTATTTGGGAGATACAAGGAGGTGGAAAAAGGGGATGGGGAGGGGAGCTTGTTAGCGAGAGCAGCTGATTTTGAATGAATGCAAGAGGAAGAGGTGAAGGCGTATGAACAAGTTTATGCACTAAGAGCAGGAGGCTTTAAATTCCAACTATGTAATGAAAAAAAAAAGAAAAAGCATACAAGCTATCAGCTGAAGAGGGAGAACACAATTAGAATGTTATTTCCTTGCATGATTTGGAAATTCTGACAACACTGGTTTGCTTTACTTAAAACAATGAAGGGACACTTTGACAGCTAAGATATTTAAAATTTTCAAAAACACACTGCAGCTGAACCTTTAGAGTCTTAGAAATGACGTCTTACCCCTACCTTTCCCAAACATGTAAACTGTCTCTTAGCAGTCTTCCTGTCAATTTTCAATTTTAGTCTGTGAAATGAGATGTCAAATGAGCAGGAAATTCCCCCAAACGAGACAATGATACTGCTCTTTGTACACTGAACTGTTAAACGCCGACTTGTAAATTCCAGTGACTAAGTTTACATGAGGTCAAAAAACATTGTAAATAAACATTTTACTGTATTCCCAAATTAACTAGTTAATACAGTAAGCCTTCTACAGTCAGTGTCCAGGTACAGTGAGCGGTAAAGAGTTTCTGAGCCGTGTGTGTTTTCCTCTGAGCTTGTTGACGTCTTCGTGTGACCACAGCTTCCACATCACAGGGAGTTTCACAGCCTCTCTGACAATGAATAAAACTGCATGCAGCCAAATATCAGTCATTTAATAGCTTCTCAATTTTCAGACAATAACCTGTTGAAAGGTCTCCTCTGAGAGCTTCATCATTCCTTATCACATTTAGAAGTTTAATTTTGTTTTTTAGGCGTTCAAACACAAAAATCTGCTTTGATTGAAACAAGTTCAAACAAAACAATGGACGCAACAAACGTAAAAGCTGATTAGTAAAGGTTATTAATTAAAATATAGTCAGAATACCTAATTAAAATATAACCACTAACCACCATTAACTCCTGTGTGAGTCACTGGCCACTTCAGAAAAAAGTACAGCCTGTGTTTTTGTTTTAGTGGGCGGGATACCCACTAATTTCAACCAAACACCAACCAACCTCCAACAACAGGCAACATGACTGCAACTACTAATTTATTTTCTGTTCTTACTTTGTTCTCACACAGTTGAGTCTTGCTGTTTTTCTGATTTACTGTCATTTTTTCCATCAGAGCTCAAGCCCGCTGGAGCATAGCTGATATTGATGGGGTTCTTCACATTAAAAACCCTCCACTAGCCTAACATTGATCAGCTTTTATTGTGAAACAGCTGCAGGATGTGCAGCATTAGCTATGGAAGCGAACTGACAACTGTGATTGACAGCGGTGTATAGCGATAAGTGGATATTTCTCTCCACTTTTTTAAAGACCGATCAGTTTGATATATTAGACTGGATAAATGAGGAGGTGCACTGTTGCGTGAAGTTTGGTTATAAACCAAAAACATTTGTTTTTCCTCCACCCCATTAATAACTAATACTGTCCACTAATATCAGAAGTCTTAGGGGAAACACTGCTGTTAGTCATCTGTGTAAGAGCAAACATCTATATTTAAAGCTATGGTAATAAGATTAATAATAAACTGAGATTAATGCAAAAAGAATTCAACACATGACCAAAATCTTGTACAATGCAGAGCTATCTCTGTTCTTCATCCCTCCTTTCCCAGCTCCTCTCTGGTTCTTCTTCTGTCTATTCATCCTCAGTCCACTTTCTATGAAAAATCCTTTACAAACCACAATCAAGCACCAAACAACAGCAGCTACGGACACTATCATAACCTTACAGATCGGCATTGTGAAATATATTTCTGCTCAGCTACACCGCAGCTCTCCCTGAGCTGGTAAAGACTCAGAAAGTTGCTTAAAAACATGTTAATAGGGTGGATGTTTTCCGACAACCAGGTCCTCTAGGTAAATGTGATGTTTCTATCCTTATTATGCCTCCCTGTAACTCAAGATTAATGCGGATTCTGGAGCTAAAAGGAAAGAAGAAAGCAAGTTGAGTAGGAATGGCGTTGGATCGGCAAAGATGATGGAAAAAATACCTAGAAAAGAGATGGATAGGTGGAGAAGGCATGTGTAGGAGTTGGGAGAAAGATGGGTGATGCTGAATAATCTGTTATTTTTAT